>NW_004624842.1:5430721-5443796 GCF_000247695.1 Heterocephalus glaber | reverse complement strand
TTTCTTTCTTTCTTTCTTTCTTTCTTTCTTTCTTTCTTTCTTTCTTTCTTTCTTTCTTTCTTTCTCTCCTTTCCTCCTTTTCTCCTTTGCCCTTTCCTTCCCCTTTTTCACAGATATTTCTTCCTTTTGTACTTGGGATTGAACTCAGGAACTTGCACTTGTGAGGCAGGCAGCGGCACCACTGAGCTAAATCCCCGGCCCTCACAGATATTTCTTGGACATCTACTATGTGCTAAAGTCTGTTTAGGCATGGGAATATAACAAAGAACAGGGCAGATGTTGCTCCTGCTCTTGCTCCCGCTCTTGCTCCCGCTCTTGCTCCCAGCTGTTAGGCACTAGGGCTGTCTCCAGTTTTTGCAGATAAGGCAAGAGTAAACACGTCTGTGCACATACCAGGATGAAACATGGGGTAAATTGTCCTGTTGCCCTAGAAATGGCGACTAGGGCCAGGCAAAGACATCAATCAAGTAGCCACGTTCTGAAGAGCCACAGTGGGGCCAGGCACACCCTTCAGAGCTTGTAAAATGGCAGTGAGTTCTGCTACTCCTGCCATCCTCCAGGCCCCCATCCCTTGTCCTGTCTCCACGGGCAGAAAACCAGCAAGCAACTGAGAGAATTATTGGGTCCTAAATTGTCTGCCCTGGGAAGGGTCACTTATCATTGCATCCCTATGGGAGAGGAGAGGGGATCTTCAAAGATACCATTTACAGAGATGGGGACCCCCTAGGAGGGCAGATGGGTATCTTGTGCCACGCTGGGGCGTCTGCTTTGGCAGTCATCCGGCCTCTGCCCTGGGACCTCCACGTGCTGGGACAAGGTGTGAGTGATAGGGAGAAGTCATGGCCAGGTGGACTCCAGATAGAAAGCTGGCTGGTGCAGGTGCCAGGACAAGGACTCAAGGGGCAGCGGGGAGGCCTGGGGTGGAAGGGGCAGAGCCCTGGTGGTGCTGCCCCACCAGGACCCCAGGAGCAGCACGCCTGCACCACGCAGGGCACGGTTGCCTGGGAGTACCGCATACTCTTGCCTCCTCGTGGCCCCTTCCCCAGAAGTTGTCACCTCCCACCCTGTCTCAACCTGGTGACCCCTCGAATGCTGGGTCAGAGGCATCCAGCTCTCATGGCCCCCGGGTTTCTGTTGCCTCAGCAATGGTCCCTCTGGCCCGTCACTGTCCAGCTCTGGCTGACAGAGGGAATTTGTCTCCATTTGCCGCTGAGTCTCCAGCACCAGGCACAGGAATGGTAAACAGCAGACTCTCACTGAGCCTTGTGGGAGCACAGTGGGGAGGTACTGGCTCAGCAGCCCTGGGGCTAGAGGGTGCCCCTCCCTGCCTGTCTTTATTATCATCTCTGCTCTTCACGTGCAGCCCTGGTCTGGCTTTCACTTTACAACCAAATAAATCTTGGTTCTCAGCGACAGCTTTCCTCCCAGCGGCACTCGGAGGAGCTCGTGCTCTGAGCCTTCTCGGTTCATGGCAAAGGAGTCCCCGGGAGGAGATTTCTTGAGGCTGGTCAGGCCCTTGGTGGAAGCAGAACCGCAGGCCTTTGGCCATGCTGTGCTCTTTGCCTCTTGAGCCATCTGCTTCTCTCTCTTCATCTGAACACCTCATCCTCCTACTGGGTCCTCAGAAGCCATTCTTCGTCTCTCCAGCCCTGTTAAGGTTTCTCTGGAACCCAGGCCTGTACCTGTCCTTCATCCCAGCATCATCGAGGCAGGATCTTAATCATCTGTGTATTTTTTACTAGCCGGGCCTCAGCCTGACTCAGCATCATGTCCCCAGCACACGTTAGGTGCTCATTACATGCTTGTGAAGAGAGTTGCTATTTGGCCAAACCAGGTTGGCAGGTGAGGTACAAAGGGTCTAGAGATGAGGTAGGGAATGAAGAGAGGGAAGGGCCTGCCAGAGAGAGGGACAGCACGAGCAAAAGCATGGTGGCAGGAAAAGTCCCAGGAAGGCAGGGCTCTGGAGCAGCGTGGTTGCCAGCAGGGCCTACAGCTGCAGGTGAGGGTTGGTGAGTGATGTGCTAGAGACAACAGCAGGGCCAGGTCCTCAGTGTATGGCGCCAGGTGAGGGGTGGGGGTGTTTCCTGAGTCCTAGGGAGCCAGTGACTGTTGGGGCAACCAGAGTTGTGCTGCAGGCCGTGACCAAGGAGGTGCCGAGCAAGGGCCTGAGCTGGAGTGGAGGTGGCAGACAACTCTGGAGGGAGAATCAGCAGGGGCGGCTGTCGGAGGGGTTGGGTTCAGTGGGCACAGAGCAGCTGCGGTCTGAGTTTTGGGCTCCCAGTGGGAGGTGGGCATCAGGGAGATGTCCAAGGCCACAGCGTCTGTGGTCTGGAGAAGGAACCTGGCCAGGGGCAAGGCCAGCTAGGGGCCACGGAGGCCACAGGGTGTGACTTCACTCCAGGCTTATTGTCCCTCCGAGCAATTCCTTGTCAACGTTATTAAAAACATTAATATCAGTTTAAAGTTTGGATTCAGAAACATTTTAAGGAAAAAGCATAATAAACATACGGTGAATTATCTACTGCTTTCTCCTTCCTCTTTTTTTTTTTTTTTTACAGTACTGGGGATCGAACTCAGAACCTTGCACTTTCAAGGCTGGCACAGCACCACTGAGCTAAATCCCTGGCCTTCCTCTCCTTTTTTGAGGTGCTGGGGATCAAACCCAGGGCCTTAGTGCATGCTAGGGAAGCACTCTACCACTGAGCTCCACCTCCAGCCCTGCCTTTTCCAGATGGACTTAAATTATATTTAAAAAACCAAAAACTCTCCCTGTGCTCTTGCCCCTGCATCCCTCTTGCCGAGAGTAGTGGGGCACTATTTCAGGGATCAGCTCCACAGGGGATTTCAGGTAGTTGGCTGCAGGTGTGTGGTCTTAGCCATGGATGTTTGGGTAAGCGCCACTGCTCTCTGGCATGGTTGAGAGTAAACTCTTGTGGGAAGAAGAGAGGAGCTTGGGCCTGTGTTATCTGGAGTTTGCCTGGGAGGCCCCAGAGCTAGAGACGATGGGACAAGCAGGTGTCCAGACTGCACAATCAGCCTGAGAGGGGGACAGTTGTTCCCATTTTACAGAGATGGAAACTGAGGCTCAGAGAGACTTACTTAAGGTCATGCAATGATAAGCAGCTAAGGTAGGATTCAAACCCTGGTCTGCCTGGCTCCAAAGTCCAGGTTTTGTTCATATTTGCAGGTGAAAACAATGACTGAGTTTGTTTTACATCAGAGCCCAGAGGGACTCTTGTGGCCATTTCACAGATGGAAAGACCAAGGCAGAGCCAGGCTTACTGCCCCTACCTGAAGTTCTCCCCATTAGCAATCATTCCTGGGGAAAGAGGCCAGTTTAGTAGGCCAGGGTTCAAACATGTGTGCAATAATGGCTTCGGAACCCCCTCCCCCGAGGCTGCACCCCTTTTCTCCCATGTCTCCCCTCCAGGCCTCCGTACTGCACTCAGCCCTGAAAGTCGAAGGCTTCTGCTTAAAGCAAGTGGCCAAAGCCAGCCACAAGCGAGGGGCTGAGCCCTTCAACGAAGAATTGTGTCCTTCATCTTGTCCCCTGCATTTTACACCACCATGTAAAATTTTCCATTAATTCCTTGGAATAAAATGTAGTGGCTGTTAATTTTTGATGCCTGGGAAGTAGCCAGCTGAATGCCTTTTTATGCCTAAAACTATTTTCCACCATTAGGGGAGTGTAATAAAAAGTTTTCTTTCTTTGATTTTTAAAAAAAATTTTGGGTCCTGGGGATCAAACTCAGGACCTTGTGCTTGTGAGGCAGGCAGCAGAACCACTGAGCTAAATCCCTGGCCCCCTTTTTTGATTTTATTTTTTAATTAATGAGAGGCTTTAGGCAGCTCTGCTGTCAGAGGCATGGCCAGCAGCTGGGGTTCCAGGAAGGAACAGGGAAAGAACACAGGCACCTCATTCCTCCAAATACCATCCCCATGGCCCGGCTGCACCTTTCTGAATCAACCAGGGGCTTGGAGGTGTGGAACAAATCTTAACAAATCTGAAATTTTCTTTGCTTCCCAAAGACTGTGAGAGGTAGCATGGGGCTGTGGGAAGTTTCTGTTCTGGGCTCTGGCTTCTCACAGACCTGAGGTGAAAGTCTCTTCTCCTCTCTGGGCCTCAGCGCCAGCTCTACAAATCTCCCAGGGTTGTTGATTAGAGATGTGGCTTGAAGGAGAGGTGGGTGCCCAATGTCTGGCCTGTAGTGAAGATGGGGAGCTTGAGTGTTGAGGAGGTGGGGCAGGGCACCTTCTCCAGGGTCCTTGCAGCAGGGCGGGGCGGGGCGGGGGGCTGGTCCCGGAGCACTGGGGCCCAAGTGGAAGGCTGACAGGTAGGAAGGCCAGCGCAGCCTCACCTGTCTGCAGGGAAATGGGGGGCAGTGGACATGGAGAGAAGAGTGATGCTGGTCTACTCAGGTGGTCTGTGGAGCCTCGTGACTCAACTAAATCTCCATCTAGGGGTGGCTGCACAAACATTTTTTGTTTTTTGGTACCGGGGATCAAACTCAGGACCTTGGGCTTGCGAGGCAGGCAGCAGAACCACCGAGTTAAATCCCCGGCCCTCCGCAACCATTTTGTAGACAGGTTAGCACTGACTGACTTTAAAGCAAGTCATCCCTGGTAATGTGTTGGGCCTCATCCATCAGTAGAAGGCTTTAAAAGCAAAATGAAGCCTTCCAGAAGACATTTGGCCAAGGTTACAGCATAAAATCCTGCCTGAATTTGCAGCCTACACATTCTAGACTTTCTGCTCCCATAACAGAGTGAGCCAACTCCTTTAAAAAGTTCTCTCTCCCACTCTCTCTCGCCTATTGATTTGGTTCCTCTGGAGAACCTGACTGCTACACAGGTGGGAAGCGTAGGAATGCTGACCATCTGTGCCCTTTTTCCCCTTGTCCGGAAGCCCATCCCACTTGCCCCTCCTGGGGTAGCCATGGCCAGTGTCCTGCCCACTTGCCTTTGGGCTGTGCCACTGAGGCGGGGATTTCACTGCCGAGGGTTCCCCCGGGGCCCCCCAGGGAGGGCCTGCCCACATCTCTGGCTCTCTCTAGAGAGAGAGAGACATCCTGGTGGGGGCCAGCCGGTCTCACTCAGCAGCACACATCAGTCCCAGCTGAGGAGTGGCAGAGCAGGGCCCAGGAAGGACAGAACACATCCTTCTCGGGCCAGAAAGGGTGGCGAGTCCAGGGACCTCTTCCTGGGTGGAACTTAACCAGCAGTCCCATGCACTGCTGAGCTCTGGGATTTGGGAACTCACAGCCTGACTCGAAGCCAACAGGATAAGTGGTTCTGGAGCCTGCACTGATGAGCCAGTTAAGGAAGACGTCCATTCCAGGCCCATCTCGCCAAGTCCAGCCTGTCTGCCTCTGCAGGGCCAGGTAGGAAGGCAGCAGGGTCTATGTGACTTTCTCCCTTGTAAGGGTGAGGGCGAGTCTGAGTCGGCTTTGTCTGGAGATGGCAGGTGCAGACATCTTTCTAAATGTGCTCCATAGAGAGGGGTGGGCCTCTGGGCATCCCCAGGGACCCAGAGGGAGCAGGGAGCACTGAATTGGATGGGAGCTTCAGAGATCATCTACTCTGAGGGTTTTAAAACTTGTTTATAAAACTTGGTGCAGAGCTCTTTCTCCAAGAAAAATCTTACCTGGAAGCCGAATATGTAAGAAAACCCCCAAGGGACCTACCCTGACTGGGGCAGCCGTGGCTCCCTGTCACTGCAGCATCACCTGAGAGTACTGTACTGAATATCACTGCCCTGGAAGAGATCAAAATTCAAAACTTGAGAGCTTGGTGGGGTAATCCCAGCACCCAGGAGGCTGAAGCAGGAAGATTGTGAGTTCAAGGCCAGCCTGGGCTACCTAGTGAGACTCTGTCTTAAAAGAACAACAACAAAAATTCAAAGCTTGAAATATGGTTATTTGAATGCATATCATTTTTGCACTGTAATAAAGTGAAAAAATTATAAATCAAATCACTGTTAGCTGCATGTTGTCTGCATTGCCCTTCCCACGTTCTTTTGTCTTTTATCGGAATTCTGCTCCTCTCACGCATCCTGTGACCTACAAGTGACCATCTCTGTTCATCCTCCACCTGAACTTCTCTTTTGTATATTTCACATTCCTCTGTCTCTATGTGCTGCATTCCCTCGGTTGATGGCCTCAGATGGGTCTCCTAGGTAACATTTTCTTCTTGGCTATGTCCAGATGTTATGTGCTGAATTGTGTTCCCCCAAATTCCTATGTTGAAGCCCTAACTCCCAGAATCTCAGAATGTGACTTTATCTTTAAAGAAGTGATTAAGTTAAAATGAGCTGTCAGGGTGGGTTCTACTCCAATATGGCTGGTGTCACTCTAAGAGGGAGTTTGGGTGCACAAAAGGGATGCCATAGATGGGCTGCACAGAGGAAAGACCACGGGAGGACGCTGTGCGGAGGCACCATCTGCCAGGCCAGGAGAGAGGGCCTCAGTAGAAGCCAAACCTGCCATTACGTTCATTGTGGTCTCCCAGCTCCAAGTAAGAGAAAATAAATTTGTTTAAGCCACCCAGGCTGTGGGTTTGTTGTTGTTTTGTGGTGCTAGGGATTGAACCCAGAGCCCTACACATGCTAGGCAGGTATTAGGCAGCTGCTCTACCAGTGAGTTACATCCCCAGCCTGGCTGAGGGTATCTTTTATGGCAGCTCTAGCAAACTAACACACCAGACGACTTCAAATGATACACTGGGTTTGCTTTTTTTTCTTCCTCTTTTAAATTTTTCCTCGATGTCTTTTCCCCTCCCATGGCTCAGGACAGGAAACTCACTTCCAGGCTGCAGCCCATGGTGACTGGGCAGCTTTTCCAGTCCCACTTAAGGAAGAAACAGCTCATCTACAGGCTTTTCCTTATGTGAGGAGCCCAGTTTCAGCTCCTGGCCTCTCCCAGGGCCTGGATCCTCATCTTCTATCCTCAGCAAGGCAGTAACACCCTGTCCCTTCCCAACCAGAACCCAGGGTCTGGCATCCCAGGTGCCTTGGGATTCCATGAAGTGGCCAGAGATGCTGACACCTTTGATCTTCCCACTCTGAAGCCCTCAGGGTGTAGCTTTCACCCTCCTCTTGTCCAGGCACCCCATCTTTAAGTCCCTTGGCCTCTTTTGGCTTCATTGTCAGCATGAGATCACAAGTGGCCCCTGTGCAAAGAAGGCAGGAGGGGTGAGTTACAGTATTTTGGTGACACTTTTCTTCTCTACTCTGAACAGAATTGTGATTCTCTTGGAAAGGAAGTCATGCAAGAGGTGTGGAGCTGGGTGCATTATCCACATGGAGATGAGGACTCATGGCTCAGAGGGGTGGTGACTTGCATGGCCCAGGCATGGTTGCAGTAGCCTAGCTCTTCTGCCCAGCCCTCCCCCTCTTGGTCTGTCTGACACAGGAGTCCCAGCCTGATCTCATCTTCGAGGTTTGCCCTCATCACAGTGCTGTGGCCTTGCATGATGGATGGCTGGGAAGCTTGGCTGGGTGCCTGAAGCCCACAGGAGCAGCGAGGTGGGGTCTGGGAGCAGGAAAGCTGAATAGGACTCCCTCTGTCCTGTCCCTTCCACTCTTGCTCAGACAGGCCTTCGTCAGGTGTAGCAAGAGGGGAGCCTCTGATACTCCATCTCTTAGTGCAGGAAGAGTAATGACTGTCCACTGAGCGGGCAGGAACTCATCAAGGCCAGCATCTTCTCTGACCCTCATCTGCTCTGAGGAGGGCCTCAGCACCCTGCAGTGGAGGCCTCCTTTGGCTCTGCTGTCTGACTGCCAATCCTGTTCTGACCCCACCCCCACCCTGCCACTGTCTCTGCCCTGAATCAGTGTCTGTCACAGCTGCCCACCCTGTGTTGCTTCCCTGCTCTGTTCTTGCCCCTGTAAATCATCCCCAGTACTGGCCACTCACAAGTCTGGTCATGTCACAGTACCTCCTCCCTACTTTTAGATCCTTTCATGTCTCCTTGCTGCCCGCTTAATAATCAGCTGTCATGTTCAGGGATATTGAGTAGCCCTAAATAACCAACTCCCCTTTGGTTTCATTTGCCTCAAAGATGAGCGTCTGGTGCTCGGGTTGTTTATTCAGGCTTTTGCAAAATGGACAGCAGCAGCAGGCTGATGGCATAGGCCAGCAGTCAGGGGGCCGGGTGACCAACTGACCAGCAAGCTCTCAGCATTCTCAGAGCTCAGGAGGCCCTTGTCCCTGATACACCTGCATTTGGCCTGGATCTATTGCCAGGTGTTTCTTTCATGAAGGGAGCTGAAGCTGTTCCTGTAAGGGCAACATGTTTGCCGGTTTGTGAAAGTTGCATCTGTGCTGTGGCCTTGTTTCCTGGAGATCCCTGGGGCCAGGTTGCATCACTGCACAAAGTGACACATAGTGTCAGCCTGTGAGATGTTCTAGCAAACTTCATGACTGTCGTTAATCTTACAGAAACAATGTGTGTCCCATAGTATTCTTGGCCTTGCTAACCTTGGCCCCTACTCTCATCTGAACTTTTTTTTTTTTGGTATGGGGCATCGAACTTGAGACCTTGCACTTTCAAGGCAGGCAGCAGAACCACTGAGCTAAATCCCCGGCCCCCATCATCTGAAGTCTTGCTATTTTTTTTTTAAAGGGTTATACAATTGCAGGTTTCAGAAATCAAGCTCAAGGGGCTGAGACATGTAGTTCAGTGGTAGAGTGCTTGCCCAGCACACATGAGGTCCTAGGTCCAATCTCCAGGACCTCAAAAACAACAACAAAATCACATTCAAAAGATGCACTGTGAAGCAAGTCTGTCTCCCACATCCCCCTCATCTACCCAGTTCCCATCACACACCATGTTTCTTAGTTCCTTGTGTATCCTTCCAGAGTTTATGCACATGTAAGCAACCTCCAGCCCCCATCTTTTTACACAAATGTTGGCTTATTATGGATACACATCCTTTTTAAAACAAAAAGAATATATCTTGGAGATTTGTTTGTATCTGTAGAGAGAGAGATCTAGCCCATTCTTTGGTACAGCTGTATAATTGTCCACTGTGTGGTTTGTTTCAGTTTGAATGTGTCCCCCAAAAGTTCATGTGTTGGAAACTTAACTCCCAAATTCATATGGCAATGGTATTTGGAGGTGGGCCTTTGAAAGGTAACTAAGATTAGATGAGGCCATGAGTGTGAGGTCCCCATGATGACACTGGTGGCTTTATAAGAAGATGGAAAGAGACCCAAGCTAGCGCTTGCGTTCTCTGTCTTGCAATGTGGTGGCCTCCTCCACTTTATGTTGCATCAAGAAAGCTCTCAGCAGATGCTGGGCAGATGCCAGTGCCCTGACCTTGGACTTTCCAGCCTTCAGAACTGTGAGCCAAACAAATTTCATTCTTTATTGCCCAGTTTCATATATTCTGTTACAGCAACAGAAAGCAGATTAAGACAAGCCTTGCCTTAACTTCTTTGCCAGCCCACAGTTTTGGAGTTTCAAGTTCAAGATCGGGTGGTCCTATGGGCTTGGGCCTCATGTGGGCATAGAATATGCTACTGGGATTATCTGCTAGGATAAATGGTCACATCTGAAGCCAAGAAAGTTAAATCCTACCTTCTAAATGTAAACTTCTACCTTGCCAGGTACGGTGGTGCACACTTGTAACCCCAGCGTTCGGGAGGCTGAAGCAGGAAGATCACCATGAGTTCAAGGCCAGCCTGGACTACATAGTGAGACCTTGTCTTGAAAAAACAAAAAACCAAAAACAAAACACAGGCCTCTCTAAGCTACTTTGCTTTGGGAGTGCCGTCTGGCCAGACTAAGGTCTGTTTTACTTTCCAACTTGTCCGGTGTGTTCCTTCCTGGGTGTTCTTCGCTGCAGTCAGCTCCTCGGAGCGTTTGGTAAGGCCCTCAGTCTTACATTTTGGAGGCCCCAGCGAGATCCCCGGGTAAGGAATCCCGGTTCAGCTGAGTCTCTGTGGCGGGATCCAGCAGGAGACTCTCAGGCACAGACCTCAGAAAACCTCCGGAGGTAAGTTTTGGCCGGTTGCAACCGTTTGTTAAGTCAGGAGTGAGGTGGCTGATGGGCCGGTAAGCCTCCCCTGACCCCAAGGTTCCTGACGAGGAACAAGGGAAGATTTAGTTTCACTTTTGTTGTGGCGCCTGTTGGTCTTGTCGTTCATATGTTAGTGTCCTATCCGTTGTGTGTTTAATCTTGAACTTCTTTGCAAACCATCAAGGACAGAGATGGGAGGATCCTGCTCCAAGACTACCCCGTTGGACTGTTTCCTCACTAATTTTAAATTGGCTCCCCCACCCCCGCCCCCGAGCAGGAGGACGAATATTGGGTTACATTTTCTCACGGAAAACTTCGCTCCCTGTGTCAATTGGAATGGCCGGCCTTTGGAGTTGGATGGCCAGCTGAGGGCTCCTTTGACCCAAGCCTCTGCCGGGTGGTATGGAAAAGGGTCACCGGGCACCCTAGCCATCCTGATCAGTTTCCGTATATTGTTCGGGCTTGTCAAGAGCCTCCAGCTTGGTTGCAGCGTTCTTCCTTGCGAACAAACTCTCGCATTTTGGTTATGGCCCCAAGGGAACCCCGAGAGGTCAAAGCCGGGGCTCCCAAGCCAGTGCTCTCACAAGATCCTGATCCCTTAGACCCCTTTATAAGACCTCCACCCTATGTGGAGCCATCCTCCTCCTCTGATAAAACCGGCCCCAGATCTTGAAACCCTTTCTACCCTCCTCTTCCCGAAGAAGAAAAATCTCCAGATTCTATCCTCATTGTTCTTAGATTTCCACTGCCCCCCAGCCTTTTGTTACACCTTGTTTGTCCCAATGTGAAATACTGAACTCTATATTTCACTTGTTACTTTTGTCTCCCCATGTACTGAATAAAAGGTGCTGCAAGCTAGGGTCCTTTTGTCTTTGCCGCCCAGAGCAGCACTGATCAGACCCAAAGCTCAAAAAAAAAAAAAAAAAAACCCCATAAAAGTTCTACCTCCTCCCAATAGGACCATCAGGGTGAGGCAGTTGGAGATCACCATGGTAAGACAAAAGGCTGGGACAAGGTAAAGCCCTGGGTGCACTAAACTATTACCCTCTGTAGCACGGCAAAAGTGCCTCTACCCTTGTGCTCTTTTCAGCAGACCTGTCATGGGACTCTGAAGAGACCACAAAAAGCAGAATATTTGTACAAAACATGGGAACTGTTAACTGAGAAAAAAACCTAAATAGGTCCTTCAGCTTCACTTGCTCAAGTTGACTTAAAAGTCACTAATTTTGGAGATCACACAGCTGGGTTCTATGTTATTGGTTTTCCACTAGCTTTGCTGCAGATAACACCTCTGACGTGTGGGTTGTGATAACAGTTGCCTAGGTTACTTATCAGGGACCGGAAGGCTGCTTTTGCTGAAAACAGACTTCACTCAGGCCTACAGATATCTGAGAGTGACTAAAATGCAATACAAACCTTGGCATTTTTGCTTTCATTTTCTGTCCTCTTTGCTGTTTTAACTCTTGGGTCAGATTCTACTCAGCAATGCACATGGGTGTGTTAATTACTTAACATATGTATTGTCCAAGGTTACGCCTTTGGAGTTAGGATGTGTTTTCCTTCTAATTCTCATCTCCTCTTCTGCCTCACCCTTGCCCTTCTCCAGCAACTGCAACAACCCAAGCACTTGAAGTCCTTCACCCCTATCATAAAGCCTGGACCAAGCCAAATGACCCAAATGTTACCCCAGATTATGGTGCCAGCGACATGAAAACTCAACAGCCTCTAAGACCAGGTAATTGTGACCACCTGGTGTTCACAAGCCAGAACACGACCGGGTAATTGTGACCCCCTGGTCCTCACAAGACAGAACATATTTGGAACCAAGCCCTAGCCAGGGGAAACTTATTGGCCTTTAGCCTACCCAGCAAATCAGGAACAGCTTGCTTCTCCTCCTTTTTGGAGAGCAGCTTGGACCCTCTCTTCATCAATGGTGACTCCCTTTAACTGAAGCCCCAATTCAGCCACACACACCCCCACCCACTGCCCCTCTCCAAAAAAAATCTTGCCCATGTATGTGCTCACTTCTGCCAAACGTCCTGACCAGGATCATGGGGACCAAGCCTGTAACAGGTGGGCCAAACCATGACACACCCATCACCTCCGTGGCGGAGCTGACGTACACAGCTTGCAGGTGGTGCGGATGGCAAGGCACTGCTTGCTACCAAGTTCCAAGCTGGCTCTGCTTGGAGCTGCCTTCAGAAATGCACCCTGGGCTCCTGTCTCAGGAGGCTGCTTGGGTCTTGGGCTTCCCAGGGCGGGTTGGGAGAGAGGGAACAAAGAGCCTTTTGCAAATGGAAATCTCTTTCTTTCCTTCCTTCCTTCCTTCCTTCCTTCCTTCCTTCCTTCCTTCCTTCCTCTTTTTCTCCCTTCCCTGCCCCCCCCCCCCCCAACTGGCAATGGACTCCAGGGCTTTGTGCCCACTAAGCACGTGCTCTACCATGAGTCACACTGGGAAATCACAGTGAAGTTCATCAGGCTCAGGGAACAGTAAGAGCAGAGAAGAGGCTGAGCTTTGTTAGCCCCAGTAGGAGCCAGGGCACTAGTGAGCCCCTTCTGGGCCATCCACATTTCAAGTGTGTGTGTCCTGTGAGGTAGTGACATGTTCACCCTCATTTTATGGATGAGGGCACAGGGGCTAGGAAAGGACACAAGTGCCCTCAAATAAACTCCCCACCCATCTCTGACTCAAACTAGGGCTCCACAGTATTTTATACAGCCCCCAATTATAATTCTGATTTGTTGAGGCAGATGATGTGGTGACCAAGAATCTCAACTTCAGCCAGACAGCCAGGGTTCACATTCTGGCCTTGATAATATAGCTGTGTGGCCTTGGGCAAATTATTTCCCCTCTCTGGGCCTCTTTTTCTTTTTTGTTTTTTCCATTAAGTTTATTGGTACATTTTAGGTATACAATACAGTTATACTCATCATTGGGATCTTGTACCTTTACATGATGTATCTTGGTTCTTTTTTTTTTCCCCATTCCCCTGCCCTCCCTTCACCCCCTCCACCCTTCCCTATTTGCAAAGATTTTGTTTCCATTTTTTCCTT
>NW_004624842.1:5409399-5428381 GCF_000247695.1 Heterocephalus glaber | reverse complement strand
TAGTTCTTTGAGGTATCTCCATACTGATTTCCACAGTGGCTGCACCAGTCTGCACTCCCACCAACAATGGAGAAGGGTTCCTTTCTCCCCACAACTCCACCAGCATTTGTTATTCAGCAATCCTCTTTTGTCCCTGGGGATACTATAAGACCATACTATATCACTTTGAAAAGAGCTGTAATGGGAACAAGATGTTAAAGCAAATAAAGACAGATCTGAACATGAATGTTCTTGCATAGACATTGCACCTGTGTATTGCTGGCTTTTGGCCAGTCTGAGTCCCTCTGGGTACTGAGCTGGGTGGTGGTATTCTTTTCCTGCCGTTAGCCCTGGGATCTAGTTTTCCTTTATGACACTTCAGGTGTGTGCCCTGGATGGCTGATGGCTTTGGAGCATGAGCGAGTCCAGGATAGGTGGGCCCTGAAATGTCCCTTTGCCTCAGAGTCAGCACAACCAGGGTCCTTCGGGAGGAAGTGGGGAGAGGAAGTGGGTTGGGCAGCAGGAGGGAGGGGACAGGGAGAGAATCTCTACCTCAAAGCTTCCCGGGGGCCAGTTCCAGTAATTTTTCAGGGCATCCCGAATGGGCATCAGGAGCTTCTGTGTCACTGGTACCTGAATGGTGGCCCTTACATGGGGTGTGGCAAGTGCCTTTGGAGGCCTCTTTTCCTCTCATCACTCACCTTCACTGTTCTCTATCTGTCCCTTCTCTGGGCCAGCACCCTTGTGGGTGGAGCCCAGCATGTCTCCCTCCTGTGGTGTCCCTGAGGCTTCCAGAAACCTCCTCCAGTTGCTGGAATGCAGGCTGTCCCACATGTCCCCTCTTCTCAGAGGAGGCACTGCAAGCAGGTGAGCTAGGCAAACATCCTCGTGGGGTGCAGGGCAGGTCTCTCCTCTGAATAGCACCCCCACTTCCTGAGGCTTTCTTTGGAGCTCCCTCATTTGGCTTGAGTTGGGTGTGGGGGTCCTTGTTCTCTCCCAGAAAAGGGAGACGCCATAAGAGGCATACATGCCTCCTCCTTCCCCTCCTCAGGCTGACACTCAGCTCCAAACTCCTTCCCACCACCTACTTATTTCAAAGGATTTGAAGACCTGGCCTGGCCCTAAGTCCCGAGGTCCCCCCGCTTGGGGATGTGACTCTGGGAACTCAAATAACTTGAGAAGAGATTTGATTCTCTTTTGTTTTCTGCTCTGGGTCCTGTTGCTGATTCTGGGACAACAGAACCCTGTGGCATCTCCTCTGAAGGTCCTAGGAAAGAGAAAGGGCTAAGCCTGGGGACAAGCTCTGTCCACCCTGTAGCCCACGTTCATTGATGCCTCATCTGTACCAACCCTGTGCTAAGTGTTTGTCTCTAGGGCCCACTGGTTCCCTATCTGAGAGTCCTATGAGTGTCCTGCACACCAGGGACTGTGCCTAGACTCTGGCGTGTTACAGATGCTCCACTGACAACATCAGGACAGGGGCAGCACCATGTCCCTGGTGCCTTCTCAGTGCCTCTGTGCCTCCCCCGCTGCTATAGGGGTTTTTCTGTTCCCCTCTCCCAGCTGCAGTGCAGGGGGTGACAGCTTTGCTGCATCCTTTCCCCAGTAGTCCAAGGCTTTTCTCCCAGCAGGACCTGGGGTGGGAGGCAGGCTGCCTCTGACTCCTCCCCCAACCCAAGGCTTCCTTAAAGCAGTCCAAGGAGATAAGTCTGTGAGTCAGGGCCAATTCCCAGGTGCCTGTGCTCCCAGGGGACCCACACTCCCCTCTGGGCCACAGTGGGCCTTAGCAATTTGTTAAAAGCTGTAGCTGAATATTTACAGCTGTGTGGGACCTAGTGTGTGCCCCTGGTGAGCTTGGTGTACCCCTTGCTTGGAGACTCCTGCCTTTCTTTACATTTCAGATTCCTGGCTGCCCTGTGATCTCAGCTGGTGATAGGTTCAAGAAAAGTTATCAAATTGCAGGTTATCTGGCCTTTTCTTGCTGGAAGTTATGCTCTTTCCAGCTTTCTGCAATCTAAGAAGAATTAGAATAGTTCTTACAGGGCCGGAGATTTAGCTCAGTGGTTCCAGCACCTGCCTCGAAAGTGCAAGGTCCCGAGTTCGATCTCCAGTACCAAAAAAAAAAAGGAAGAATAGTTCTTACATTCTTTGACTGCAATAGAAGTGATCGTGCAGTGTCTGAGGCTGGGTGTGGGAGGTGAGGCCCCTACTTGCTCACAGGAATGCTCGGCCTGGAGTGTCCACCGCTGGGTCAGAAGCCCAGTCCCCCTGAGATTGTCAGACCACAAGGATGGGCCGCTTGTCAGTGCTCTGGTTGAAAGTTCCCACTGAGGGTTCAGCCTGCAGCCAACCAGGGGTGAGAGGGGACAGCTTCATTCCCAGACCTCAAGTCTTCACAGCCTGAGGCTGAACTCTGGTAAGTTTTGGGGCAATTCCTGGTGCAGTGACAGGAACCAGCACTGTGTCTACCCACTCACTGAGTGCCACACTGGGCCTTGTCCTGTGTTAGACACCAGACACATGTGCCACAGAGACACAACACCTCCACCCTCCCTTGCTCACAGTCTGATGGGGGCGGCAGACAGATGTGGACTATGCAGAGAGAAGAGGGCTGTGATGAGAGGACAGAGGACAGTGGGGCCCAGAGCTGGGACCCCTGACACAGCCTGGAGATGGGGAGGGAGGACGAAAGGAAGCCTTGGCAAAGGTGATCCCTAAGCTGAGACCTGAACGGTAAAGACGAAGCAGGAAAGAGTTCCAGGCTGCAAGGCCACTGGGCCAGAGATGTGGCCCTGTGGAGGGCCCTGCAAGAGGCTGGGTAAGGCTGAACAAAAGGATGAGGGGTTGAGAGGCAGAAAATAATGCAGGGTTTCTGCCACTGCAACTCAAAGGGGACCCAATTAATAGCTTCATTTTACAGGTGAGGAAACTGAGGCTCAGCGAGGTCAATGACTTGACCAATGCCCTGCAGCATGTGACCAGGTTAAGATTTGAACTTGAGTCCCTCTGACTCTGAAGCCAGCATGCCCATCTCCTGTGTCACCCAGACCCCTGAGGGAGGAAGCAGGGCTCACGTGTGGACATGGGGAGTGTCACAGCCTGGGCAGAGCCTTGTGTTTGCTTCTTTATTACCCCCACCTCAAATGGGGGTCAGCAGAGAGGGGAGGGAGGCAGTCAACAGCTGGAAGCAGTGGCCAGGGGGATGGGTGGGCCTTGCTACCACCCCCAATGTGCCTGATCAACTTTAACCAGATTGGCATCTGCTTGATTCTCAGCTGTTGTATTGATGTGTGTTGCCTTGGAGGCCAAATCAAACCCTAATCAAATTGAATTTCTTATTTCTGGCCATAAAGAAATCCAGAGTGATCGATAATAATAACGGACATTCAGAGACATTTACCACCTCTTGAGAAAAATAAAGGGAGTTTCTTCCAAACTAGCCAGGGCCCAGCCAAGGACAAGCACACGAGCAAACGGATGCCATGGCTTTGCTTGTTTAACTGTCTTGGCATCTCACACAGCCAATCAGATTCCTTGCTGAGGGCCTTAGGGTCAGGGAAATGAGGAAGGCACTCAGACTGCTCTGTGGGGCCCGACTGTCACCATTAGGGACTGCGGCCACCAGGCATATTAAGTGTTTGCTAACTACATGTTGACAGGACATTTGATGTATGCACCAGCTATTTTCGGGGGCTGGGAGGAAAACCTCAGGGACTTGAGGGAAATCCTGGAATTTTTGTCCCAAATTATTTGATCATCTATCTATCTGTAGGTCCTACGTAGAGTTTCATTTCTTTTGGTTGGATTCAAAGTAGATTAGAGCAAATAGGAAACTTCTCTCTGGTCTAAGGTTGAGATTAATGGGTGCATCTCATGTGATAAATCTGCTCCAGTTGTAGTGCTGTATTGAAAAGGATTCTGACATTCTGTGGAGGCCCAGCAGGAAAGAGCATGGTGACTGATTAGTGATGTGTCCTGTGGAGTCAAGAGGCAAGGAATGGGGGGAACTGCTCCATGTTTGCCAACTGTCTTGGTCAGTTCTCAGGGAGGCAGACTCCAATATGCAGATGTGCATGTAGGATGACTACTGGGGAGTGCACTCAGGAACATCTGCAAGGGAGTGAGGGAAGCTGGGTAACAAGAGCCTCAGTCAACCCCACGGGGCACGCTGGAGTCCTTTCCAACTGAGGCCAGTCATAGACCAGTCACTAGAGACAGTGACAGACCTGGAATTTGGGAGAATGAGGTCCTTTGTGCCCAGGTGCAAGGGTTGAATCATGGGTGATCCAAATTATTATGTCAATTCCATTCCTCCTCGATGATGACTGGTCTAGTGATGGACATGTGACCTAGTTCCAGCTAAATGACAATTAAGGTCAAATATGCTGGAGGCTTCTGTAAAGATTTCCCTCCTTGATAAGGGAGACATTAGGAGGAACACCTTCTTCCCTCCCTTCTTGATTTGGGCATGATGCTTGGAGTTTCAGCAGCTATTTTGAGATCAGGAGGGAGACATCTTCCCTATGCCAAGGATGCCTGAGTCCAGGTAACCTCACTGAGCCGCTGTGTCAGCCCTGATCCTTCTTATTGCCAGCTTTCGTGTGAAATTAACAAAGCCTCATTGCTGAAGTCATTTTAGTCACACAGTTTGTTTTTACAGCAGAACCTGGACTAACTGAAACAGCCGCCCCTACAGGAAGCAACACTGGAGGATCACAGGGCTGTCTGAACAAGAACCAAGTTCAGTGAGCCAAGAAATATGGGCAGTGGCTTGGAGGACAGGACCCCGTCAGGTCTGCTGGAAACATCTCTTATTTTTTATTTTCCTAGCACCTTTCACAGTCCATTTGATCCTGGAAGGCTGTCAACCATAGGCCACATCTGTCCCCAAGACCGGCATGATGGCCCAAGAGGGGCTGAACAGACCAGCCCCTGGGAATTCAAACCTTGAGTGGAGGCGCATGGTAGGGGCTCCCAGAAAATAGACACTTTACAGGCTCTGTCACAGATAGCTGGAGTCTCTGGGTGGACAGCTGAGCCCAGATGTGGTTGAGCTGAGACCCAAAGTGCTGTGATCTGAGGGTTCTAACCTTGCAACCAGCCAGAGGCCTGGCCCAAGAAGCACTCACTGAAGACCTTTTCGAACAGAAATGCCTGACACTGAATACTAAGTTGCTTCCGGACTGGAACTTTAGTATCTTCTCCTTTATCCCAGTGTCCCTCAGTAAAAGCTGGTTACACAAGACCACCTGTGTTCAGGGTACCTTGTGGAGAGAGGAGGGCTGTGCCTGGTCACGGTGAGAAAAAACTGTAGCTGGCCAGAGGAAAGGAGCTTGGCCACCCTGGACTCCTTTGCAGGGCTCAGGCCCTGTTTCAAGACACTTTCGGAAGAGTCCCATTTACTCCCTGATTTAGGCCTCTAGGTCCTAAGAGGGTCCTTTGCAAAATGCATCTCCTACCCCTGGGACAGGACACCTTCTGGCAAATGTGGAATCAGCCTCACGGAAGCTGCTGGAAATGTTCATTACAACAGGCTCCTGCTCTGGGCAAGAGTGTGCTGGCTGCTGTCCTAGCAGAAGTCACCCAATTGTGGTTGTTTTACTACCTGAACTTCACCCTGAGTTGAGATGGAGGGGAGAAGGAAGAAATATTTACAGCTCTGACTGTCCTCACCCAGACTTTTGCAGAGGAGAAAATTGAGTTTAAGAGCCTATAATCCCAGCACTCTGGGAGGCTGAGGCAGGAGGATAGCAAGTTTGAGCCCAGCCCAGTGACTTACTAAGATATTGTCTCAAAATAAAAAAGCGGGGGCCGGGGATTTAGCTCAGTGTTTTTGCCACCTGCTGTGCAAGTGCAAGGACCCGAGTTCGATCACAGGTAACAAAAAAATAAAATAAAATTAAATTTAAAAAGGCTGGGGATGTAGCTCAGTGAGAAGGCTCTGGGTTCAACAAACAAAGAGACAGTGAATGACTTGACCAAGTTCTACAACTATTATGTGGTACAGCCATGACTTTGGCAGTGTCTGAGATGAGCAGGGAGGAATTTGACACATTGAGAAGCAGGGAGAAGAGATGGGGAAAGGACCGCAGTCACCTTTGGTCCTGGGTACCAGGCGCACCGAGGTATAGGTGTGTCCCTTGCTGGCCTGAGATGCGGTTGTCCACTCCATCTTTGGATTCCAAGAACTGATCAATTCTCTTTTTTTGAAGCCAGTGTGGGCTGGGTTTTTGTAGCTTGTCCTGGGTGGTGGACTCACTCAGTGTCTATGGCTGGGGATGGGGCTGTCCTGGGAAGAGGAGGCTACAGTTTGGATCTAAAATGTCCCCGAGAGGTCCATGTGTTGAAGGCTTGATCCCAGCCCACGGCCACACTAGACAGTGGTAGAAACCTTAAGGTCAGATCCTAGTGGGAGGCCTTCGGATCACTGGGGCAAAACATTGACTCCTCTTGCCTTGGTGTTTTCTTCTGCACAATGAGGATATGCCATGTTTGCTGGTAGAGGTTTTCATAGCTCTGAAAATGGTTTCTGTCTTACAATAGCTTCTATACCATATTTTTAGTACACATTTTTTTTTTTATGGTTCCGAGGGATCGAACTCGGGTCCTTGCGCTTGTGAGGCAGGCGGTGGAACCACTGAGATAAATCCCCGGCCCCATATATCATATTTTTATATGAATATTTTTTTTTCAGTACCAGGGATCAAACTCAGGACCTTGCACTTGTGAGGCAGGAGGCGGCTCCACTGAGCTAAACCCCCAGCCCTATACCATATTTTTAGTCAGTAGCATTTTTCCCTTTTTGGTGGTACTAAAATAATGGTGGATATTTTAACTGACGCCACTGTAGACTTGTTGAAATATAGGAATGGTACCTACCTTCCCAGGAGGATGGGTAAGAACTAGCAGGTAGAGCACAGGGTCTGGTTTGGATCGGTGCCCATCACCCAGACCTTCAGCAAATTCCTGCCCATACTAGACTATAAAAATTGATTATAGGCTGGGAATTTAGCTCAGTGGGGATTTAGCCTGCCTTGCACATGCAAGGTCCTGAGTTCAATCCCTGGTACTGCCAATAAATAAATAAATAAATAAATAAATAAAATAAAAAAGATTATAAAAATCAGTAAATAATAGTCCCACCTCATAAAAGATTTTTCTTTTATCAATACTGGCCCAGAGTACTTTACCACTGAACTACGTTCCAGCTCCTCTTTATTTTTTTATTTTTTTTATTTTTTTGGTACCGGGGATTGAACTCAGGTCCTTGTGCTTGTGCAGCAGGTGGCGAAACCACTGAGCTAAATCCCCAGCCCTCCTCTTTATTTTTTATTCTGAGACAAAGTTGCTATGATACCCAAGTGGGGCTTGAACTCGTGACCCTCCTGCCTCAGCCTCCCAAGTAGCCATAGTTGTATAAGGACAACATGAGTGAGTGAAGTCAAATCCTGTGTATTTTCCCTTGTGCCCCTGGATGCAGGTCCAGGCTGGGGGCAGAAATGACACCACAGTCACTGTCTGTCTGTCTGGCTTCGAGTTATCTCTGGCTATGGGGAAACTCGAAATGAGACAGGAGCTATCTTGTCATCCTAGGAGGGCTGGCAGACTGGTTTAGAAACTACTCTGCCACTTCCCAGCTGATGAATGTGTGCAAGGATCAGCAGCTTTCTGAGTTCCGGCTTTCCTTGTCTGTGATCTCAGGCTACCGTGGGACTGATGGATGCAAGATGATGAGGGTAAAGTGCTTGGCTTTTGGGAGATGCTTAATTCAAAAGAGAACTTCTGCCTGGCCAAAGGAGAGGACTGGCCAGGGCCTGCCTGGCCTGGGGGATGTTTCCCAAGAACCCAGCAGGGCCTCCACTCCTGAAGATGGTAGAGACAGCCTAAACTGAGCCAGCTGGGACTTCAGGGTTGAAAGCCTGAAGTTTTATGAGCCAGGTCACTCCTGTGTCCAGGCCGGCAGGACCGCCGTCCCCACTGCAAGTTCCACCTCCTCCACCACCTTGGCCCTCCCAGGCTGAGATTCCCCTATTGTCACTCACTTTCCTAGCGCGGCCGCAAGCTGGAAGGTTCCTCATCTATCCTAATTTCGCTTCACACCCCTGAGCTCTTCTGTGGTGGTGTTGACAAGGAGTTAACTGGTCTCTTCTTGGATCCCCTAGTGATGGGGAGCTCCTCCCTCTCGAGCCCCCCCCCCGGGGGTAAGCTCCGTCTGCTACTAAGTTCTTCCTGACATGCGCCTCTCCCCTACTTCCCCAAGGCTTCCCACTTTCAGTCTGGGGTCCGCCCCCTGGGGTCACTCAAGCCATCTGTCTCTTCCTCACCCCATCTCTATCATCTCTATTGGGAGGAATCGTTCCTTATGAGACAAGGTATCTCTGTCACTTACCTTAAAACAAACTCTTCTTTTAAAGATATGTCTTTTTATTTAAATAGAAAAGTAACCCATGAGCATTGTGAACAATTTGGGAAATTTACAGCAATAGAAAGATTAAAACTACCAGTAATCCCACCTCCTAGAAATAAGCACTATTAACTTT
This sequence comes from Heterocephalus glaber, assembly GCF_000247695.1. The sequence continues at coordinate 5,419,862 of NW_004624842.1, read as the reverse complement.
TATTTTCCAGAGCTAGAAAGCCTATTTTATTTATCAAGAAAAGTATTAACCATTTACAAAAACAATAAAAAAGCCAAATGCTTAAGACAGAAAGAACATCACTTTGAAAGGGCAACTTTTTTTAAAAGCATGAATGCACACCCCCCAAATCTACAAAAAACCCTTTTTACATTTCTCGATACACAGCATTCTAGTGAAGGGTACAAAATAGGAACTGATCAGGCAGCAAGTGGAGCCAGGAGCCCGAGGCCATCCACAGAATCGAAGGGTGTCTATAGAGCTCCCACATCCCCAGAACACAGGGGAGGCATTTGAGGATTTAGCATTTTTAATTCTATCACCTGGGAACAACACCAAGGGTTCCAGCCTTTAAATGTGAGTGCTGAGACTGGAGTGCGGACAAGTCAGTGAGCCAATTAGGAACCCACTGTCAGCTCTACCTCGCTCTTTCATACCTGTTTTCATACATGGGAAAACTAACTCTACCTATAAATCTGAGAATTGACTGAGGACTAGACAATGTATTGCCCAGGGGCAACTGGAAATCAACTGGCTTCATAAATAGTTTGTTTCCAGGAAAGAGACCAAAGCATAGGAGTTGAGGATGAGAAAACTTCAGATAATAACCATGTCTTGACAGTATCCTCTATGTGGAGTCTGCTTGTTACATCACAAAGACCTTGACCTTAAATCAAGCACATGTTAAAGGGACACTTAATACCAACACTTAATGTTAGAGTTAAATAAAAGTGATTTGTTTGAAAGGGAGCAATAGCAGAGAAAGGAACTACAACAAAAAAACTTCCAAGTTGGTATGAATAGTGATTTGTTTTCAGGACAAGGAAATGTTTCTAACCACATTTTGTACCTTTTCAACTCCAGACTACCACAGCTCTTCTTCCAACACTGCCAGTCACACAGTCACAGTCACACACACACACTCATAGCTTGTGCTCCAGAGTTGCCCCTCAGGCAGTTTTAGTCAGCCATTTCTCTAAGTCCTGGATGTCTGCTGAACCAGCGTCTCCTCTTCCACCCTTGGCACTGCATTCGAGGAATTCCACTTTGAGGGGCAACTGTGAGAACTCAAATTCTTTGCCTTTCTTTCCAAGATGAGCAGGGACAGTACTGGAACTGTCCAGTGTACTGGGAGCAGCAGAGCAGATAACTCGTAAGGTGTTGAGCTCTTTCTCAAGCTGTTGCTGAATTAACTTTGCTGATTTTGCCATTGCGATATCTTGCTTATTGCAGGCTATTAGGAATGATGGTGTGTTCTTCAGACCCATGCTGTCTATGAGGACTTGATACAGAAACTCCGCCATGTCTTTCACCTCTCGCTGGAAAGATGCACTGTCCACCACAAACACAAAAGCCCTGGCTGAACACTTAAACCGCTCTAAGAACTGTAGCCTAAGCTCTCGTGCCCAGGAAGGTCAATCAAGGTTAAACTATTGCCCCTGTTATTGTTGGGTCTATACACAGCAGAGCTGTCAGTAATAGAAGTCTGCGTGTTTCTGTAATGGCCTGTTAACAACCTGACGAATGGCAGTGTTTTCCCGGAGTCACAAAGACCCACAAGGAGAACAGCTCTTTGACTGCTCCTTCTGCTCCAGATGAATTTCCAGAACACCAGCGTCAGCAGCACCACAGCGACTGCCAGCACTACTGACAGCAGCATAGGGTCCCTCTGCTGCAGCTCCTGTCTCAAGGAGTCCAGGTAGGGCTGGAAGGTGCCTCCCGCACCGCCGCCATCCCCTATGCAAAGGGAGTTCACGGTAGCCATGGATGAGGTGCGTGGTCTCCGGTGCCGCGAAAGCTACATGGCCCAGCACTATTAACTTTTACTTCTGTCTTCTATTCTTTTTTTCCCATAAGGGAACACATAGCAAATATATAATTTGGCACCTTGCTTTCTTCTTTTACTTAAGATTATTATAGGAATATTTTCCCAGGCCACTAAAGTCTTTTTGCAAGTATGATTTTTTTTAAACTTTTAATGATTTGTAATATGCTATTGTCTAGGCAATTACTGATCATTACCAAATGCTAGAAATTTGAGTTGTTTAAAAATATTTTTTTAACTGTTGCATCACAATACTGTGGTTTTATAAAACTATATATAAAGTTTTATACTGTTTCAAATTGTTTCCTTAGACTCTCACATTCTGAAAGTATAACCAGGGTCCAAGATTTGCGAGCATTTTAGAGATGACATCCCTCCAATTTTTTTGTTATTAACATTTTTGGTGAGATAATAAATAGGTTAAAGAATGTACCAACTGTAAGATATCAAACTGATAGCCAGACATACAAATATTCCCAATGTCTTTTTAATAAAGTTTTATTAGCCGGGGATTTAGCTCAGTGGTTTCGCTTCCTGTTGCACAAGCTCAAGGACCGGAGTTCAATCCCCGGTACCAAATAAAGTTTTATCAGTTTTTTCAATTTTTTGCAAAGTACCCTTACTGTAATGATCATTTATATCTTATCATTCATACACCAGCAGTAGAAATCCTAGGGATATGATTTAGAACTAAGGGGCCCCAAGATGGGCAGAGTCAAAGACAGAGTATTGGGCTGAGAAAAAACTTGTAAGAGCAATCTTCTTTTAAAGTTTAAATTTTATTTATGTTTTGCAGTGCTGGGGATTGAAGCCAGGACTTTGTGCATGATAAGCAAGCATTCTACCATGGAACCACGCCCCAAGCCTACAATATTTTGTTTGTTCATTTATTTATTTATTTATGTATGTATGTATTTTGGTACCAGGGATCGAACTCAGGTCCTTGTGCTTGCACAGCAGGTGAAACCACTGAGCTAAATCCCTGGCCCTGTTCATTTATTTTTTGAGCAAAGTCTTACTATCTGGTTCAGGCTGGTTTTGAACTCACTATGTGGCCCAGGCTGGCCTTGAACTCACAGTAATCCCCTGCATCAGCCTCCTGAGTGCTGGGATTACAGTGCAATCCTTTTTTTTTTTTTTCCTCGAGGGGGGGTACCAGGAATCAAACTCATGACCTTGTACTGTTTTCAAGGCAGGTGGAGTGCCACTGAGCTAGATCCCCGGCCTGTAATCCATTTTTAAGAATCCAAAAATTGAAAACTCCAAACCAATTTTTACTTATGTTCGAATTGTGTGATCATTGTATATACCTTTTCCAACATTAAGTGGTAATTATTATCAAATATTTACTAATTTGATAAGTGGAAGTGAAAACTGCATTTTAAATTTCTTCAAGTTTCCTAAATTTTAGTAACATTGAATATTTTAACCTGACATTTATTAGCTATTTGTACTCTTTTTGTATGAAGTTGTCAGTGCTCTTTGTGTACCTGTTGGTGATCTTGGGGTTTTACTTGTTGATTTGTAAGAATTCTGCACATTAAGGATGTTTGGGCAGCCATCCATTATCCCAGTTTGTAGTTTGCCTGTAGGCTTAAATTGTGAGTGTTTCTGTAAAGTGGTTTATCTTCCATTAGTCAAATTTATCAATATCTTTGTGTGTGTGTGTCATTTTTTTCTCTATTCCTTTTGAGTTTGATGAATATTCATTTCTATTTTCATCTAGGTTTTAAGTGTTTGCTCACATTTAACTGTACTGCATCTGGAGTTTAATTTTGTATACATTTTGAGGGATGGATCTTTTTTTCTTTTTTCTTTCTCCAAATAGTGCACACATGAAACAGTTTGGGATTCTCCCAACAATGGAACAAACTCCAGTTATTTCATGTCCTTCTGAAAGTGTGGGAACCAGAATAGGAACAAATGGATTTTTAAAAATTAAATAAAAGCCTATGTTAGATGTTTTTAACCTGTCTTATAATAACCCTGAGAAGGTGATTCATCATCATCTTGATTTTACAGATGAGAAAACTGAGGTTCAGAGAGGTAAAGAAACTTTCCCAAGGTAACACAGTGAGTCTGATCCAGGATTAGAACTGCTGACTACTATACCCCAGCGATTCAGAGTTTAGAATAGCCATCAATTAAATTAGCTCTGAGTGCCCTTTACAAAGGAACTACCTGACTTTGTTATTGGGAGGTAAGTATTTAGCACTCACACATTCAGAGAGTCAGAACGAGAACCTGGGTCCAGGGAAAGATACTTGTCAAACTAGTTTGTGAATTTGTTTTTAAATTAGCAGACTCTTAAAAGATTTTACTGAAAATATTTTGCATATTTGAATAGTATTCACGTGTCTGGTTTCTTTCAGGATGAATTTGGTTGCATTTGTTTTGTTTTCTAGCTACAAGGGATGATTCCTTCCCAAGAGTTTAAACGAAGAGGTTTGCTGTGCTATCTGTGAGGTGAGGTTTCACAGAAGCCAAATGGGAATAATTCATTGGGGTTGTCCTGCCTCTCCCAGAAGCCTGCTCCCCTTCTGGTTCAACTGTTTCACAGAGTTCCCTAGGGTCTTTCTGTCCATAAGTCTGCAGACCAGGAATGTACAAAAACACATATTTGGGGAAACTATTGGTCTATATGAGTTCACATTTCAAATACTCATCACCTTAAAAACAAAATCCTTGCATTACCTAGTCGGTTGCTGATTAACCAATGAATTCACTGGCTTTGGTCAAGTGACCGTCTGGGTTCAATCTACTGTGGTGGTGGCTGTGAGAGGTCACGTGGTTCCCAGGATGCCCCTCTCCAGAGGCTGGGGTAAGGCAGACACATGGACTGATATTCCTGTCTCACCAGGGTCACCGACTCTGTATCCCACAGTCCTGTCCACTTTCCCCACCCCACATTTATGATCCAAAGCAGAGCTGCCAGTGTTTTATTTTGCCAGACAGGTCATATTAAACCCCAAACAACACTGAGTACCACCATCATTTCTAGATGATAGGGACTCGCATCTCAAAACTAAAGGTTGGAAATAACCTGAGTAAGGGACAGCTGTCCTTGGGACATTCCTGCTGGGGACATCGGTGCCTGCGCCCATCTAGAAACCAACTTTTGAAATTCACCCCTCAGGTTTACCTGTGGAAGAGAAAGAAGGGGTGATGGCGCCAGGTCACTGGCTTTCACGCTGGAGGAGAAGAGAGACTTGCTGCCACCCTTAACTCTGTGATCTGTGCCTCAAAAGCCTCATAGGCTGAAGGGTCAGCAATAGTAAGAGAGAATATCCTCCTGGGATCCAGGCTGTCTCCGAAGATGCCGTGGGGCTCTAGCTCATTTCCACCTCAGCCGTTAGGATCCAAGCGTGGGTAGGACTTCTTGCCCTTGATCTCTTGACTGCCTCCCCCATCCCCTCAAGTTTGACCCATGGTACCCCCAGGAGCAAGAACCTGGGGACGCAGCACAGCTGGTGGAGAGGACACTACTTGTGTTCCACCCCACCCCCTGCCCAGAGCCTTTCACCATCTCTGGGTGCCCAGCTTCTGGGGACTTTCTTCTCACAGCTTCCCTATGAGGTTTTCTTCAGCTTCTTGCCCTGGGGCTCCTGGAGTCCTTACTGCATGAGCAGGGACCCAGAAATGTCTGGGAGTTTGTTTCCCCAGGGTGGCCCTTGACCACAGACTGGAGGGTACTAATGTGAAAGCCTGGCTTCCTCATCTCCAGGTGCAAACACAGAACTCAAGTTTACATTCCCCAGCTCCAGCGAGTCAGACTGAGGCAGGGGACCCCCATGAAGTTGCATCCTTGCTTGGCTTCTCGTTTGTCCCCTTCCCTCCAACACTTGGCTACCAGTTTCTTGTATGAACAATTAATCCCTTAACAAGTTCCTTGTCCAGGAATTCTTGTCTTTGGTTCTGTTGCCAAGCCAGTCCCCTGTGAAGGGGACCAGAGGGCTCCTGTAAAATTTAGTGCTTTAGAGGCAAAGCCTAGTGTATGTGACATTTTCCCCAGCTCGTGCTTGGAGGGCCTGGACCTGCACCCTTGGGATCCCTAAATTAACGAGGCCTCAACTCTTTAGATGGCCTTTATTTTCAATAGGAAAGTATAACCCAGTCTATTTATTTTTACATTTAAAAATACTTAAAAACTTACATGCAGCAAGATTCACTCTTTTTGGTATGCAGTTCTATGAGATCTGAGAAATGCATAGAGTCAGAGCCAATGTCACTGTCAAGATACAGAACAGTCCCATTGTCCCCCTAATTCCCTCATGTTGCCGCCTCGAAGTCAAACCCTCCCCTCGCTCTTACTCTGTGGCCTCCATGATCTGTTCTGCCATTTTTAGAATGTCAAACTGAGGGAATCACATAGCAGGTAAGCTTTGTCTTTGGCTTCTTTCAGATAACACATTGCACTTGAGATTTCAGCCAAGTCGTTGCAAATGTCAGTAAAAGGAGAAGTCCTTTTTATTGTTGAGTAGTGTCCCATTGTGTGGCCGTGATTTCTTTCGTTCATCTATTCCTCATAGAGGGATATTTGATATGAACATTTGTGCATAAATTTTTGGTTCATGTAGGCCTTTATTTCATGGGTAGATACTGAGGAGCTGGACTTCTGAGTAGTTTGGTAAGTGTATGTTTAACTTTGTAAGAAACTGCCACCTGGGGATTTAGCTTGGTGGTGCTGCAGAGTATTTCTCCTAAGTAGCGGTACCAAGTGTCAGAGTTCCTATCGTTTAACAGCCCTACCAGCACCACGTATTGTAGGGGACAGGGAAAGGGGACGTTACTAGAACCTCTGCAATAAGTCCTAGTCTCCTGCAAGCCGCGACAGCATGAGGCAAATTAGTTTATTAGACAGAAAAGGTAGAAAAAATGAGACTTAGAGAAGAAGCTGAGCTTTGGGCCTGATCAGTGCTGCCCTGGGCGGCAAAGAGGAAAGCCCCTGAGCTTGCCACACCTTTGTTCAGAACATCAGGAGAAACAAAAGTAACAGATGGCTCAGGGCAGAGAGAGTTCAGTACATCTGGAGAGTAACAAATGTAAAAGGTCACTCAGGGGGCAGTGGTGGCAGCAGCAGTGAAAATCCTAGAACAATGGAGAACTGGGCAGATGAAGATTTTGTTCCTCCTGGGTTGTCTTTAGCTGGTGTAATCTTGTCCTGGAGCATCACAGCATCACTGGACCATTGAGGTCTTAGGTATGACTGGAGGTGGAGTTATGTCTCAACATGCCGTAGCTGGCCTGTAGGTGGGAAAACTAGGCCCTAATCATGATTTAATTGTGAAATGATTTTCCCCCCCAAATCATTTAGAATTGCTCCCGACAACGTGTTGTTAGTTTTTAAATTTTCTTCCTCCCTCCATCTTTCTCTCTTTCATTCTTTCTTTTGTTTGTTCTTTCTTTCTTCCTTTCTTCCTTTCTTTCTTCCTTTCTTTCTTTCTTTTTCTTCCCATTCTAATAGCCTCAGATTTTAAAATTAAGCCAAACGGGTCATGTCACTTCTCTGCTTAAACTCTTCACTGGCTCCCATGGCTCTTACATAAAATCCAAACCCTTAAGTGCCTGGAGAAAACCCCTTGAGCAGCTCTGACAGCCCCTCTGGCCTCTTCTACTTCTCCAGCCATCCGGAATTCCACGAGGTTCCTCAGGCAGGCCAGGATGCTGCTGACTGGGAGCCTCGGCCTCGCCGGTTCCCCTCTCTGGGATACTCACTCCATTTCTGCACGGGAGCCTACGTCCCGACATTCAGGTGTCCCATCAGCCCTTTTCTGCCTCTCCACCTGGTATTGCCCGCACCGCTGCTCCTGCCCTCAAGTCACTCTCCATTGTGTCCCCTGGGTGCATTTTCTTTCTATCTCTCCTCCTTATGTGAAATTACTTTAGCTTTTTGTTATTTTTTAAATCCCCCCCCCCCGACACCACCGCCCCCTGGAACCCAGGGTCTTTGTACTTAGCTACATCCTCACCTTGGCCAGGCTGGGCTTGACCTTAAAGATTAGTTTTAACTGAAGTATAGCGTTACGTGTACACTGAATTTTCATATGTCTATGATCACTTTCAGTATCAGTGCATAGAATGTTTCTAACACTCTGGAAAGTTCCCTCATGCCTCTTCCCTAAAAAGGAAATCATTATTCTTACTTTTTGACTTTTATTATACATTAGTAATCACATGGTCTACACTCTTTATATCCAAATCTTCCCTTCACTGTTGTCCGTGATTTTTATTTTTATTTTATTTTTTTGGAGACAGGGTCTCACCATGTAGTTCAGGCTAGTCGTGAACTCACTATGTAGCTCAGGCTGGCCTTGAACTCATGGTGATCCTCCTGCCTCAGCCTCCGGAGTGCTGGGATCACATGCGTGCACCACCATGTTCAGTGTTGTCTGTGATATTGATCTACATTTTTGCTTGTGGTCACATGCAGTGGCAGTTTGTCCCTTTTCTTGCTGTGAACTATTCCACTGTAGAACTATACCATAGCACATGTGTCCATTCTTCTGTTGATGGACCTCTGGTTTATTCCTGACTCACAGCTATTGAATAGCACTGCTATGAACATTTTTATGCATATCTTTTGGCAGAGATATGCCCATTCATTTCTTTTGGATATATGCCTGGGAATGGCATTGCTGGGTCATAGGACAGGCACATTTTTATTAGCTATTTACTTTTTTCACCTGTTTTTTAATTTAAAAAAATTTTTTTTTTTTTGGTACCGGAGATAAAACTTGGGACCTTGTGCTTGTGAGGCAGGTGGCAGAACCACTGAGCTAAATCCCCGGCCCTTTAAAATATTTTTAAAAATAAATTTTGTTTTATTTTATCCCATTCCCCCCTTAAGCCCCCTCCCCTTGCTTATATATGTATTTTTTCTCACTAGACTGTAAATTCCACGAAGGTAGGAAACAAGCCTGTCTTACTCACCATTATATTCCCAAAGCATTTGTAGCACAGTGCCTGGCATATAGCAGATGCTCAATAAATATTAGTTGAATAAATGAAACAACAAATTTAAACTGCCATCAGTTCAAAGTGACTTATGACAAAGCCAGGAGGAAATCCAGGTCCTCCCTACTTCCACCTTTTGCCAGCTAAGACTGGGGAGCCCAGCTGACTCAGAAGGAGACAGAGTTGCATCTGCTGGTTGATTTCAACATTCTGTTATTCTTTGAAGAAAAAGTAGCTCCCTCTCCCTCTTTTGGCCTGCATTGTCACAGCTTGAAATATTCTTTTGATTATGAGAACATTTCCCATTAAGTGCACGTCTCCAGCTTCCCCAGTATTTATGAGCTCATAACTTCGGGATCTGTCACAATCAGTGTTGCAAAAGTGTATCTAGATGTAATGAAATAATTCGATGAAAAACGTGGCACAGAGACAATCTTAGAATTTTCTCCTGCCTTACAAACTATCCTCAGGGCATGAGTGTGTAAAAATCAGCACCTCCCTTAATTAAGTAAAGCATTTTAAGGAAAAAAAAATTAATTACCACTTCATGGTACTACCCTGGCCAATTACTCAAATAGTTCACATTCCATAAACTTCATTTGAATTTAGAACTAATTATCGCTTTTTTGGTTTGTTTATGCTCCCTGACATACCACCAAAGATCTGTATTAAAAGTGGGTAGTGTGGGATGGTTCTTTCTGTCAACTTTTAAAATAATGTAAGTTGTCATAAGAATCAAGAATTGTCTTTTTTTTTTTTTAAATTGAAAATGCAGGATACGTACAATTGGAGCATCCATAGGACGGTGTAGGGGTTTGGCCTGGCTGAGTCTCTGACTTGCTGTGGAACTTTGGGCAGGAGCTGGATGTCTCTGATCTCTGTCTGGGTTGGTTCTTTCATCCAACTGGCAGGCCTCCAACGTGAGCTCTCAGCTCCTGGCGTGTAGTCACAAAAGGAGGCGAGAAACCTGCCATCTCTGAGCCTCTTTATAGACTAATCTGGCCTGATATCCTTTTAACTCTCCTTGCTGCTGGTTCTGGCTTCACGCTTGCCTCATGGGTCTGGCCCATTCTCATCTTTGTTCCATACAGAGATGCACAGCCAGGGTACCTATTGACTAAATCTTCACCCATTCTCAGCCTTTTCTGGTCCTCCCGCCTCTGCCTGCCTTCTGATTGGTCCAGTTACCCAATGGAGCAGGCTGCCCAGGCCCAGCCTTGGCCCTTTGGTGTGTGTTTGGGAGTGGGGATCTTAACACGTCAAGCATGACTGGCTTTGGCAGCCCCTCCAGCTGTAAGCCTTGGCCTAGGTCCAGAGCCAAGTGTTAGCTCCTTGTAGGGAGAAAGCAAGGTCCTAACCTCCCTTTGCTTCTGCCACATGCCCCTTGTGAATGGCTGCGAATGTGGTAGGTACTCAATCAGTACTGAGCTACTATCCGAATTTTAACAAGAGACAGGAATAACAACAAAGAACCAATACTCCGAACATTTAAAAATTAATTAATTAATTTTTTTTGGAGACAGGATCTTGCTATGTTGTCCAGGCTGGCCTTGAACTCCTGGGCTCACACGATCCTTCCACCTTGGCCTCTCCAGTACCTGGGACTATAGATGCATGTCACTGCACCTAGCTCTAATACAGTACTCCAACTTTTTTTTTTTTTTTT
>NW_004624842.1:5351829-5394306 GCF_000247695.1 Heterocephalus glaber | reverse complement strand
GGGGGAATGGGGAAAAAATAAGAACCAAGATACATCATGTAAAGGTACAAGATCCCAGTGATGAATGTAACTATATTGTATACCTAAAATGTACCAATAAACTTAATGAAAATAAAAGCTTTTTTTCTGCATGCTACTTTCTTTCTTTCTCTTCTTTTTTTTTTTTTTGGCAGACTGGGGATTGAACCCAAGCCCTTGAGCATGTTAGGCAACTGCTCTACCACCAAGTTATACCTCCAGCCCTTTTTATTTTTTATTCTGAGACAAGGTTTCCCTAAACTGCTCAGGCTAAGTCTCAAACTTTTTATCCTCCTGTATTGGCCTACTGAACAAGTGGTAGAAACTTAAACAGGTTTTATGATAATAGGGCATGTCCTTGATGGGGATAGTAGGACTCAGCCTCTTCCTTGTTCTCTTCTTTGCTTTCCCACCATGAGATGACAGGCCTCCTGTCCTGTGCTGCCACCATGATATACTTCCTTGCTTCAGGCCCCAAGCAAGAGGGTCACGGGCAGTGGATTGAAATCTCTAAAACTGAGCCAAATTAACCCTTTTCTCTTTTAAGTTGACTATGTCAGATATTTTGTTACACTAATGGAAATCTGGCTTACATAGGACAGAGCAGGAAAACCAGTAGAATAATATTGTCATAACCCAGGGAAAAGATCCAGGTAGTTTGGAAGAAGTTGGATGCAGCAAGGAGCAGAAGTTGGGTACAGGATATATTTTAATGGTAGAGGCCATAGGATTTGCTGATGAATTGGAATAGGGCTTGAAAAAAAGAGAAAGGAGTCAAGAATGTCTCCAAGGCTTTTGGCATAAGTAACTAAAAAGTGACTGTTTTCATTTTCTGAGATGAGCACTGTGGATGGAGAAGGTTTGATGATGAGGAGTTGAATCTTGGATATGTGTAGTTTGAGATGCCTGCTGAATGTCTAAAAGGAGAGATAAAATTTGCCATTGAATATATGGGTCCGAAGCTCAGGGGAACAGTGCAGGTTGGAAATATAGATTTGAGTGCCATCATCAAAGAGATGGTATTTAAAATCACCAAGCTGAGAGACTGACAATGGAGACAGATGGCAGAGATGACAACACGGGAAAGGATTGGATGCTCTGTATTTCCTATGTTTAGAGTTTGGGAGTTGAGGCAAAATCAACAAAGAAAAGTGAGAAGTGGCCAGTGAGACAGGAGCAAAAACTAAGAAAGAAAGGGGACCTGGAAATCAAATGAAAGCAAGACAGAATGGTTATCTATGTCAAGTGATGCTGATGGGTCAAGTGAGGTGAGAACTGACTGACTCATTTGATTTAGCAACATGGATGTCATTGATGATCCTGACAAAATCAGTCCCCTGATAGTGAAAGAAAAGGAGGAATCCCAATGTGGTGGGACATGACTGTAATCCCAGCTACTTGGGAGGTTGAGACAGGAGGATCACAGTTGGAGGCCAGCCTCATGGGCCACTTAGTGAGACTCTGTCTCAAAATAAAATAAATAGGACTAGGGATGTATCTAGATGCTATAGTGCTTGTCTGACATGTGCAAGGTCCTGGCTTCAATCCTCAGCACTGCAAAAAGAAAAAGGTGGTAGGGGCCGGGAATTTAGCTCAGTGGTTCCGCAGCCTGCTCTGCAAGCACGAGGACCCGAGTTCGATCTCCCGTACCAAAAAAAAAGAAAGAAAGAAAGAAAAAAAGGTGGTGGTGATGGGTAAGCCCAACTGATTCTATAACTGTCATTATAACTTGCCAATTGTTCAAGACACCTCTATTCCATCTGGGAAGTTTTCATGAGACTTCTCATCAGAGGCCTTGGGTAGTATAACGAACCTTGTCAACAACTGCATTATAGCAGAACCACAAGGTCAACAGTATATTCCCAGGATATAAATGGAAATTTGCCAAGCCTAGTGTGTGAAAGAGATGTTTATTAAGTGCTTATTACACCACTGACTCATAGCAGGTTTGATTCAGTTTAACACTGAGTTCTGTCTCTTGGAAAAGCCACAGTAGCCAGGGACCACTTTCATGCAAACCAAGAGTTAGCCTCTGTGGGGTGCCACAGGGCCACCCCTGTACCATAATGTCAGGAAACACCATCTACTCTTGATCGATGTGACACATGCTTCCTGGAGGTGTGCAGTGCTCAAATTACACAGCTGTAGGAAGCAGCCCTAGTGTGACCAGAGGCAGCTAAAGGCATTCCCAGAATTCTATGAAGGCAAGAAGGTGGTTTCCCAGAGGCCAATTTGAGCACTGTTATCAAAAGGAGGGTGAAGAAATGCTGGGAGACAAAGTAACAGATGTTCAACTCCTACCACGAAGGACAAATTTTATACCAACTCCCCACTATGAGTAATTGTTATGTACTGCAAACATGTACTAATAAAACAAATTCCAGATGGAAATAAGGTATGAGTTCTGCACATGTGTGCATGTGTGTGTGTGTGTGTGTGTGGTGTACTGGGGATTGAACACAGGGCCTTGACACTGAGCTACATCCCCGGGCCTTTTTAAATTTAAATTGCCCAGAGTAAGCTTGTATTTGTGATCCTCCTGCCGCAACATCCCAGAATGCTGGGAATACAGGCCTGTGCTACCACACCCAGCTCCTTTATTCTTTAGTCCTGCAAACTTCAAAAGGAATTCCATTGTGTTTCCCTCTACCATCAAATCTGTGATTTGTTTTAGGCAAAAGGGCAGAAGTGGATTATATAGACCCTATCCTTTCTCTTCTTTCTTTCTAAAACTTCATCCTCTTCCCAACTGGAAGGATCTTTGAGGTCATTAAAGGACAGGTGTTTGGGAACATAATCATTAATGTAAGCTTTAACTGCTGTAATAAGGAGGACACAAAATACAGTGGTTTGAAGAAAACAGTTTATTCACTCTCATGTGACTGTCTCCAGGTCAGTGGCTCAGCTTGGGGGTAGCTGTGTCCTCCATGCTCATTCACTGTCCTAGGTCCTTTTGTGGTTTCTGTCCTGGTGTTATACTCACTGCCATTGTCAGAGCTTGGTCACAGCACATCTGTGTTCACAGAAGGAGAAAGAGCAGCCAGGCAGGAGGTGCCCCACCTCTTCTGTTCCCATGGCATTTGTGACAGAAATGTGGCCGCATCACAACAGTCACTAGGAAGGGTGGGATGTTGTCTCAAGTTGGGGGATCAACTTGTGCCTGGCTTAAACCACTCCTGTGGAAGAAAGGGGGAATGCGTCTCAGTGAATACAGGTGTCCCGAAAAGTCTGCGGGGGGAGGTGGTTTCAAGACCTCGGCAGATGCTCTGACAAAATGGCAGACAATGTCTGCATAAACCTGTGCATATCCTCCTGTTTACTTTAAATCATCTGTCATTATTTATGGGAGGGAGGAGGGGAAGAGAAGAAAACTAATAATGAAGATGTGCTATGAACATGTACCAACTCTGAACAGTGAATATAGTTACGAACAATGAATGCAAACATGTACTCATAAAATTTAAAAGTTTAAAAAATTATAATATAAATAGTTGATATACTGTATTGTTTAGGGAATGATGACAAAAAAGTCTATACATGTTCAGAACAGACATAATTTCTTTTTTGGTGGTACTAGGGCTCGAACTCAGGACCATGAGCTTGCGAGGCAGGCGCAGTGCCACTGAGCTAAATCCTTGGCCCCGGACATAATTTTTTTTCAAATATTTTAGATCCACAGATGGTTGAATCCAAGGATGCACAGGGCTACTGTACCAAGCTGGTTCTTCCTGCTTTTGTCTCCTTTCCAAGCATTTTTATCTCTCAAACTTAGAAATTGAAATTTTGATGTTTCTTTCCTTGGATCTCTTTCTGAAAACTTGACCCAGCTATAAATGGTGGTCCTATGTATCTATCACAGTCCTAATGTGGAGCATCCCAAGGTTAAAGGTATATGAAGAAAAGTGTATCAGTCAAGTGCATAGTCAGCCCTCCAGAGGACACTGAAGAGTGACTAACTCTGGTTGGGGAGCTGGGAAAGAAGAGATGCTGCTGAGATGGGCTGTGAAAGGAAAAATAGCTCTTTAAGGGAAAAAGAGAGCAAATGGCATTTGACACCCAGGAAATGGCATGTGCGAATTCTAGTATATGCTACCAAGATACATCATGTAAAGGTACACGATCCCAATGATGAATGTAACTGTATTTTATACCTAAAATGTACCAATAAACTTAATGAAAAAATTCTAGTATACGCTTTCACTGTAAAATTTTTTTTCTATTTTCATGACTTTGTTTTCTTCTTCTCTCTCTTTCTTTCTCACATCCTTACACTCATAAATAGGCCATGTAATTGTTAGAATTCTTGTTTGCAGGTGAGAACACTCACCTCGAAGTGGTTTAAACAAATATCAGGGATGTGGAGTTTCACCTAATTAAAAAGTTCAAGGGTAATGGCCACACATGACAAGCCCACAGCCAACATCACTCTGAATGGAGAAAAACTGAAAGCATTTCCCCTAAAATCAGGAATGAGATAAGGATATCCACTCTCACCACTCCTATCCAATACTGTAAGTTTTAGCTAGAGCAATTAGACAAGAGAAAGAAATAAAAGAGATACAAGTAGGAAAAGAAGTCAGATTATCCTTGTTTGCAGATGTACTTTAAAAAACCATAGAGAGCCAGGGATTTAGCTCAGTGGTTCTGCCACCTGCCTCTCAAGCCCAAGGTCCCAAGTTCGATCCCCGGTACCAAAAAAAAAACCCATAGGGATTGAGGTCCTGAGTTCAAGCCCCAGTACAAACAAAACAAAACAAAACACCCCTAGGGATGAATCTCACCAAAGAAGTGAAAAACATCTACAGCAAAAATGTAAGAACACTAACAAAAGAAACTGCACTTGATTTTAGCCTAAAGGTTGAGAAGCAATGAAGAAAGAAATTGAAGAAGACAGAAGATAGAAAGATCTCTCATGTTCATGGATTGGCAGAATTAATATTATTGAAATTGGCCACATTACCAAAAGTGATTTATTTACAGATTCAATGCAATTTCCATCAAAATATCAATGGCATTCTTTACAGAACTAGAAAAAACAGTCCTAAAATTTAAAATTCATATGGAAACATTAAAGACTCAGAATAACTAAACCAGTCCTAAGCAAAAAGAGTAAGGCTGGAGGCATCACAATACCTGATTGCAAACTATACTACAAAGCCATAGTAACAAAAACAGCATGGTAGTGGAATAAAAATAGATATATAGGTCAATGGTATAGAATAGAGAACACAGAAACAAACCCACACAACTACAGCTATCTGATTCTGGACAAAAAATCCAAAAACATACATTGCAGAAAAGACAGCCTCTTTAACAAATGGTGCTGGGGAAATTTGAATAATCACTTGTGGCATATTGAAACTAGATCCTTCTACTATACCTCACTGTGTACAAAAATCAATTCAAAATCAAAGACCTAGGTATAAGACCAGAAAGTTTGAAACAGCTAAAAGAAAACATCTATCATCAAGAATACAAAAGATAGGGGCTGGGGGTTTAGCTCAGTGGTTTTGTCACCTGCTGCACAAGTGCAAGGACCCGAGTTCGATCCCCAATACCCCCCCCCCAAAAAAGAATACAAAAGACAACAAATGCTGGTGAGGATGTGGGGAAAAAGGAACCATTTTACACCAGTGGTGGGAATGTAAATTAATACAGCCACTCGGGAAACCAGAATGGAGGTTTCTCAAAAAACTAAAAATAAAGCTACCATTTGACCCAGCTATACCATTTGTTGGTACATACCTAAGGGAACTGAAGTTGGGAGACTATAGGGATACCTGCATGCCTGTGTTTATTGTGGCACAATTCACAATGGCCAAGACATGGACCCAGCCTCGGTGCCCATCACCAGATAAATGGATAAGGAAAATATGGCATATATACACAATGGAATATTATTCAGCCATAAAGAAGAACAAAAATTCTATCATTTGCAGGAAAATGGATATATCTGGAGAACATCATAGGAGCAAAATAAGCCAGACTAGACAGATGTTGGATGATTTCCCTAATATGTGGAATTTTTAAAAGATGACATGAAAGTAGAAAGAACACTATTACTACACAAGAGGAAGGGGGAGTGGAAGGAAGGGGTAAGGGAGGGTATTAGAGGGGGAGGGTACATTTACAATATATTACATACATTGAACCCCAATACTTTCTTTTTTTTTTTTTTTTGGTACCAGGGATCGAACTCGGGTCCTTGTGCTTGCGCAGCAGGTGGCAAAACCACTGAGCTAAATCCCCGGCCCAAACCTCAATACTTTATAAAAATTAATAGGCACTAATAACAAAAGGAAAAAAGATGAAAAAAACTAAAGAATAATTTAAGACAATGGTAGACTTGGAGGCCCAAACAGTGGTGCCATACCCTAGGCTTCCTGCATCATCTGGCTCAGCCTTGCTCTATTGCTCTATGTTCTGTTCATACTCCATTTTGTGCCAAAATGGCTGCCCACATCATCAAGTCTAAATCATCTCACTACAAATGGCTGGGGAGCTTGGTTCAGATTAGGTCATGTGATCATCTTTGAGATACTCTGATTGGCTACAGATGAGACACATGCTCACCCCTTTGGCAACAGGATTGGAGTCAAACTCTAAAGCATAGGGACTGAGAACTATGAGGGAGGGGTTTCCCAAGGGAAAAATTTGTTACCAAAGTAGGGTGAATGGAGCTTTGGCCACAAAAGTTGTGTCCACTTCTATGGAGTGGGATGCTGGGAACACTTAAGCCTTGATCGTTGGGATCTCAGATCAGTGGCACCTATTAGTGGACCAAACTCTGAGGTACAGAGCTCAAAGGTCACTCGGCATTTTCATTGGATAGATGAGAATAAGGAGACCAGAGATGGTGCGGGACCTGTCTTAGGTCACAAGTTGAGGCTGAGCTGGGATTAAACCTAGGTGATCTGAAGGCCAGAACCAGGTTCTGTGGGCCTGGAAGCTGCCACATCCATCAGCTCCCTCATATCTGCTTGTTTCCTTGTATATTTTTACAAGATTGTTAATTAGCAGCTATAAAGCTCAGCAAACATTTTGATAGGCTTTAAAAGCTCATGAAAACAGCATTACATTTTAAGGCATGGTTTTCTGATTAACCTAATTAACTGTCAGCCTCACATCCTGCTGGTTTCCAGACAAGGGGAGCTGCACCTCTCTCATCTTCTGATTCAGCCCCAGTGGACAGGGCTTGGGGCTCTCACTGTCACAATCTCCAAGCCAGAAAAGCAGCCGCTTGTGGCCTGAGATGTGGGTTGCTGGAGGCAGTACCTAGATGCCCAGCGTTGTGCTGATTTACTTCTCTAGATAATCTAACTCCAGGACAAAGACACTGGTTTGGAAAAGCACCAGATTAAAACAAGCAGGTAGGTGACTGGCCAGCTCAGCCCACGACTATCCCAGATCAAGGTGCAGACACATTTGCAGGGGACTTTCCCTCCTTTTCCAGAGACATGTCCTCCCTCACAACCCTGGCCATGAGACCATGCCTCTCCCAACGCCTGATGGACTTAGGTGGACAATTGACCCAAAGATGGCTCAGCCCCTCTGATCTCAAAAAGATGGGCCAACTGCAAGCAACTCTGGGGATGGAGAAATGGAACCAGGGGACATGTATGAATTCACTAGGACTGTTATAACACAGTGCCACAGACTAGAAGGCTTAAACAGCAGGGCTTCTCACAACTCTGGAGACCAGAAGTCTAAGATCAAGGGATACCGGGTGTGGTGGTGCATGCCTGTAATGGCAGCATTCGGCTGAGTGCTGAGGCAGGAGGATTGCCACAAATATGAGCTACACAGTAAGGCTACACAGTAAGCTCAAGGCCAGCCTCAACTACATAGTGAGATCTTGTCTCAGAAAACAAACAAACAAAACAGACCAAGCAGTAGCAGAGTTGGCTTCTCCTAAGGCTTCTCTCTTTGGCTTGTTGATGGTGCCTTCCCAGTGTGTCCTCACATGACCTTCTCACATGCTTGAGATCCTTGGTGTCTCTTTGTGTCTGAATTTCCTCTTACAAATATACCAGTCTGATTGGATCGGAGGTCCCCAACATTCTCATTTTAAGTTATTCACTTCTTCAGAGGCCCTCTCTCCAAGCCAGGTGTGATGGTGCATGCCTGTAGTCCCAGAAATCAGGAGGCTGAGAGGAGGATTGTGAGTTTTCAGCCAGCTTGGATTATGTAGCAAGACCCTGTGTTGGGCTGGGGATTTAGCCCAGTGGTTTCACCGCCTGCTGCGCAAGCACAAGAACCCGAGTTTGATCCCCTGTACCAAAAAAAAAAAAAAAAAAAAAAGACCCTGTGTCAAAAAAATCAAAAACACACACTCTGAGGTACTGGGGTTAGGACTTCAACACAAATCTTGGGAAGACACAATTTCTAGAGTGAAAAGGGCTTGTGATAAACATTTACATGGCATCAGGCTGGCTGGGGCCAGGGAGCAGGCGTGGTTAGTGCTCCACCCATATCTGTGAGGGCCGCAGCTCCATGCCCTGAAGATGTTACTGCAAATACCTGGGACCTGCCACTTTTCACCCGAGGGCTTTCACCTGGCTGCCTTCTCACTGGGACACATTCACCTACATTCGGGGAGCCAGAGCACCTGAGTGTCCGTGCCCAGGGAACAGACCCCCAGTAACGGCTGATGGGGTATAGTCTGAAGCTCCCTTGCCCTTAGGTGGGGTAACTCTGGCCCATTTTCCACGCTGTCTCCAGAGTCCACTGGTGGGATTTAGTTTCCCCTGTCCACCTTGGTACTTGGATTTGTCATGCACCCCTCTTTCCCTGTTTCATTTTCCTACATCCTTATCTGTGTTGCCTGGGATCACCTCCCATGTAAAAGACTTGCACTTGGATCTTAGTGTCCAGGTCTGCTTCTGGGGAAACCTGAACACGGGTGCATGTGGACATCATGTCAGAGTGTGAGCAGGGGAAGCAGGCAAGGAGGGGAGGGAGAAAGACATGCACTCCAACAGAGGAACACAGTTCAAGATCCTGAGGCTCTAGATCTGGTCCCTGTGAGCACTGCCCTGCCTCTCTCCTCCTTCACTCTCCAAGTGATCTTATAAAGCGGGAAGCAGTTGTTCTAGAACTTACAATAATTTAGCTATGCCCTTGTCCAGGTACAGCAGATTATCTTTAACTCTTCCAGAATCTTCTCTGAAATACGCAGTTATAAGGTGAGTGGGTCTTCTGCTCTGGAGGAAATGTGTGCTACTGACAACATTTTGTGGCATCATACATGTGCCTTGAAAAATGAATCCATGGCGTATAGAGCTACACCTGGGAAGAGTTGGGCAAATCTGCGAGTGGCCCAGAAGCTACCTGGAAGGTTGGAAATTGAGGCCCAGTGCCCTTTTATCTGGAGATGAAACATGATCACAACCTATTTGATTAGTTGGGATGATCCTGACCAAGGCCCCCAAAATAAAGGCCATAAAGATCCAGGGGGAAAATGTAGAGGAAGTCAGCACTAATGATCAGTGCTAAAAACCAATGATTTTACTTTTTTTCTTCTAACCATTGCCTTGGGCATGTTATTTTACTGCTCTCAATAGAGCTTCACCCAAGGACTAAAATCAGACCCTTAAAAACAAGATCTCAGGGCCAGGGATTGAGCTCAGTGGTTCTGGTGCCTGCCGTGCAAGCTCAAGGTCCTGAGTTCAATCTCTGGTACCAAAAACAAAAAAACAAGACCTCAAAGTTAAAAGTCTTTCAGGATCATAAAATTATAGTTCTGAAATCTGAACATCTACTCCTTCAGTTCTTCCTATAGAATTTCTTAGATTTTTGGCCTGATGAGGGAAGAATGGGCCCCACTGGGTCTGGGGTCAGAGAGGGGTGGAGGGGGGCAGCAAGGGTCTTCACTGTATAGGGCGCTGCAGATGGGTATGCACCCCAGATGGAGGGGAAAATCTCAAAAGCAGGGTTCAGCCCTTCAGTCAAGGACAACACGACATTTATTATAATGGTGATGGTGAGCGTGCTGATGGGCTTAACATCTCCGGTTTACAGAAAAGAAAACTTCATGCTCAGCAGGGCTGAGTGTCAAGTCCAAGGAGTAAAATCAGACCCTAAAAATATGAGGTAATGATCAGCAGGCAGGATGATTGGGGACCGACTAGAAAATGGAGTCCTCTTTGGGTCAGTGAGCTGTGTGTCACTCAGGTTGTGAACATTTTTGAGGGGGCCAGAACTCAGCTGGGGAGACAAACTGACTCTGGGAAAGGGCTAGTTCTGGTGGTTTGAGGCCTAGCAGGACTAAATAAGATTTTCCTTCCAGTGGCTTCCATCTTTCATCATCCAGCATGTCCCAGCCCTCAACCTACTTGACACTTGTCTGATGGATTTCGATTGATGCCTCAAAATTGCAAAACTAGAGCTGGTTCTCCCTCCTTTCTCTCCCACTCACCTTCAAGAATTTAATGAGTTTGTCTAGGTTATAATGTTTTATTCAAGTCCAGTGTGGTGGTATCACTGAGGGAGTAAATCCTACTGATAGAAGTTGAGTGTAATGTAAAATAGTAATTAATCTCTGTTGTGGAGAGTAAGAAAATTAACAAACCATCATTCAAATATTTATCAGTAGAAGACACTGGACAGATATCCTTGTTCTACGACTGGGGGCAATTAGAATAAAAGTAAATATCTTGTTCTTAGGTGGAGGTTGGGTGGGCTCAGCAATGATTCCAGGGGTTAGGGGTCCAGGGCTGTCCCTGGGGAGTGACACCTGTGGGCTCTTAGACAGGTTAGAAGGCCTTAGAAGTTCTTGATTATTCTGAATTTTTCCCTACAAAGGCTGGGTCATTTACACAGACATCACCAACTACCTCCCCCACCTTCCTCCACCTAAGACCTAGATAAAAGTGACTATAAAGGTTGGGACTTTAAAGAGAAGTGTTTGACTGTAAAGGTTGGCACTTGAGGAGAAGAGTCTAGACTTTCCCAACTGTGTGAGATTACTTCCCACTGGGCATGTTATTTTAATAACATGGATGGCCACCAATTCCTCCCATCCATGGACATGCTTGTTGCTCTTCCTGTCAAGAGGTGGCGCCATTTCCCCTTTCTGGAATCTGGGCTGGCCTCGAGACTTGCTTTTGCTCTCTACTGTGCCAATTCCTGGCCTGGACCTAAGAGGCCTGGCAGCATCTGCTCTCTTAGAGACCTAAGCCACTGAGAAGAAGTCCAAGCAATTTGCTGGAGAATGAAGACCAAATACCCCCTGCTGTTCCAGTCACCCCTGTACAGCCCAGGCTGTGAAGAACAGGAGGTAAAGGAAGGGGCCACAAAGGCAGGGCAATAGGAGAAGTTTAACGCTGATACTCAGGACTTTCCTACTGTGTCTAGAAAGCTCCAGCCCTTCTGCCCTCTTCCTAGCTGAATGTGTGAGTGACCCTACAAACATCCAGTGGAGCACAAGTTCCCTGCTGTGTCTGGCCATCCCTTGGAATAGTAAAAAAAAAAATCACAAATCATTATTTTAAGTTTCTAAGGTCTGGAGTGGAGTGGCACAGGACAATTGGGACACCAACTATTCTAGGACTGCAATCTGGCTTCTCCCTGCCACTTCCAATGTTGCCAAACTTGGGAATCCAGACTGACACCCAGATTGGCCCTCATGAAGCTGACTT
Source organism: Heterocephalus glaber (assembly GCF_000247695.1). Next base: position 5,382,649 of record NW_004624842.1, on the reverse strand, counting down.
CCTGTCAAGAATGCTCTGTTTGCCTGCTCATGAGCTCCAAACCAAGCTCATTCATTCTTCAACAAATCCTGACTCAGAGCTACTACTTAAATCAAGCCCCTTATTGGCTACTGGGGATTTAGAGACACATTTCTAGCCTCCAAGTCCAAAGGGGAAATGGACAAGAAGGTAACATGCTAAAATTCAGGGTACAAAGTGCTGAAATAGTAGCCAGCCACAGAGTCATGGGAGTCTCAGAGGTGGAGTGGAGGCTGGGGATGTTGCTCATTGGTAGAGCACATGCTTAGCTTGAATAGGGCTCTGGGTTTGATCTCCAGCAGTGGGAAGTTTAAAAAGAGCATGGGGGTGGTAGCCATGCCCAGGTGGTCTTCATGGGGAGGGGTATCGGAGTGTATAGTAGAGAGTTGCCCAGGAGGGTCATTTTCATGTCTTTGGGATTCTATGCTGTCCCCTGTGGCCTTTCTCAATGCTGCTGCTGTCCCCTGCCCTGAGCCTCCCTTCTATGCCTTCCTCTAAAGATTCTGACCTCACCAGAGCTGGGTTTTGTGCAGGATGATTTGATGGGTGATGATGGGTTGCATTGGGAGGAACTAGGGAGATCCAGCTAGGGAAAGGGAGCGCAGTGACAAAGAGGGTGCATGATTAAGGTGAAAGAACTGTGGCAGAAAGGGACCAAGACCTACAGTCAGGATGGAGAGCATAAGATCCAGAGGTACCAGGCAACCATCCCAAAGTGCACTGGCTCCCAGATTTGTCTGGGATATTAAGAAGTTAGAAGGAGTCTGGGGCTATAGCTCAGTGGTAGAGCATTTGCCTGGCATGCACAAGGCCCTAGGTTCAATCCCTGGTACCACATACATACAAAGTTGGAAAGAATGTAAATGTTTATCAGTGGGAAAATAGCTGCATAAATTATAGTGCATCCTTACAACTGAATAGTATAGAGAAGCTAAAATAAATGAACTCAGCTACATATGGCAATAGGGGTAAGTCTTACAAACACATCATTGCATTAAAAAAGTTGTATATCCTGAAAAAATAAAGAAAATAAAAGTTGCATAATGATATGCACAGTAAAAGAAATCACCTGTTCTCTTAAAAACTCATAAAATAATACATCTCACAAAAAAATAATACATCTCATATAAAATACGTGAATATATATGTATATAGAATTTTTTTCAGTCCAAAGGATGGTACCCAGGGCCTCTTGAATGCTAAGCAAGTGCTCTACCATTAAGCAACACCTGCAGCCCTTTAAATATATTTTCCAAAGTTCTAGGAGCTACTTGACAAATCCAGTATTGGGAAGGAAGCCATGGACTAGGACTGTGGGGCATGAGTAACAAGACTTGTGCATTCTCTATAATGTTGTATTAATTTAAAAGACACAGTTGTAACTGATACAATTAAATACTAATTAAGTGGAAAATAACAAATTAAGGATTTGATTCACAGGCATTGTCACTCCCCCAAGATAGTCATTTCAGATCTCTATTGTAGGCACATGACGGATCTTGTATCCTCAAATTGTCATGGCAATCCTTAGGGTTGAGTGTGACTATTCTTGCACAGATAAACAGCATGAGGCTCAGAAAGGTCAAATAAGTAGTCAAGATCACACAGCATATAAATGGAAGGATTTGAACGCAAACCTGTCATATTCCAAAAGCTCTACCCTCTCCTCTATACCCAGGAGCAAGAAGAGAACTGATAGGTGTGGAACCAACTGGGAGCCTTTAGAGAAGCAGGTGTCACTGGTCCTCAGGGATACTGATGGGAGTGACCCAGGGTGTGCCTGGGGTTTGATTTGCTTTTTCCTCTTAAAGTTATGACTCTATATTTTGCCAGGCTTGAGGATAGCAGCCTTTACTTGAGGTCAGCTCATATGCCCTGGACCAGCCATGTTGCATGTGTGGTTGATCTTGCTTGTCAACTTGATTGGATTAAGGGACTGCTAGATAGATGACTGGATCGTGAGGGCTGTAACTTCTCCAGTGGATTATTCATTGGTGAGATCATAATTTAATGGCATTATTGGGAAGTGATAGCAAAGAGAGGTGAGACATGGTTGGAGGGAGGAGATCACAGAGGTGGGACCTTCAGGTCCCCAGCCTCTTCCTCTCTGTCTTTCCCCATTCTCTCTTCCTGGCTGCCATGAGATGAGCAGCTTTACTCCACCATGCCCTTCCGCCATGATGTTTCTCCTTGGAGTGAGGTGACTATGGACTGAAACCTTTGAAACCATGATCTAAAATAAACCCTTCTTCCTTTAAGTTGTGTATATTAGGTATTTTGTCCCAGCATGGACAGGTAACTGACCAAGTAGGTGATCCTTCAAGTGTGCTCCATCTTATAAAAGTGCTGTTGGCCGGGGATTTAGCTCAGTGGTTTTGCTGCCTGCTGTGCAAGCGCAAGGACCCAAGTTCGATCCCTGGTACCAAAAAAAAAAGTGCTGTCCTTCTGGACTGTGATTCTGTGAAAAGTAAAAGTAAATGTTTTATTCAACTCTGGGATGTATTTAAAAAAAGAGGCTCACAGAGCCAGTGTCAAATTTGTATTCCCACTTTCTCACTGCTTTTTATTAGAGAATGCAAGACATGTTCTTCAAGAAAAAATTACCACCAGTAATAATTTAATGAATTTTAAAGTCAATGTTTCCCAGACCCCAGGCATTTGAGAGCCTCCTTCACATTTACCATAAGTTTGTATCACTGCTATTAATTTACTTAGTATTTTATTTAAATCAACTTTTTCATAAACTTGAAATTGTTTATTTTAAGACAACTATATATCATCACTAAAAATGAAAATTGAAAGTACTTATAATAAATACATAACTATAAAAATAAAACATGGTTACTTTGGGTCTTAGCTAAGTTGATCTCTTATTCCACCATTGATATGATTCCTATATTTTGAGAAATGGTTATAAATACTAAATTTAAAAGGCTAAAACCTTTAGATGATCCTAATGAATCTTAGGTTATCTCTCACCTGGATTATTACAATATCCTCCCAACTGATCTTGCTCTTTTTACCTTCAGCCCCCTCACCCCCCACCTACCTTCCTTTCAGCAGCCAGAGTAAGCCTTTAAAAATGTACATCATCCCAGCAATCAGGAGCCTAAGCCAGGAGGAGGGCGAGTTGGAGGCCACCTTAGCCTACATAGTTAGACCCTGTCTCAAAACAAAACAAACAAAAACTATCCCATCAGATCATGTCATTTTTCCAGCCAAGCCCCTCCAGTGGCTTTCGTCTCATTCACAGTAAAAGCGTAGAACCTACTATGTCTAATAGCCTCACCACTCAAAGTGTGGTCCATGGACCAGCTGATCATCAATATTACCTAGTAGCTTGGGCCAGGGATTTAGCTCAGTGGTTCCAGTGCCTGCCTCGAAAGCACAAGGTCCCGGTACCAAAAAAAAAAAATTACCTAGCAGCTGATAGAAATGCAGGATCTCAGGCCCCACCCTAGATCTACTGAATTAGAACCTGAATTTTAAGAAGCTCCCCAGTGATTCATGTGCAATCCTACAAGCTCTCCCTTCAGTCCCTGTCACTGTCAGCCTCTCCTACCACTCTTTCCCTCTATCTGCTCCAGCTACCTTGTCTCCTCTCAGCTGTTCCTCAGCCACACCAGACTCACTCCTGCCTCGGGGCTTTTGCACTTCTTGTTTCTTTTGCCTTGAACACTTGCTAGAACCGGGGTTCCCCAGAAAGCAGAGCCAGAAGCAAAGCTTATGTTTCTTGCATGTGTTTACTAGGGCTTTCAATCACAAGGCAGGGGGACAAACAAGTGCAAGGGTGCATCAGCAGGCAGGTCACCACTTGCTATTAACATGACTGATTGTTAGATCTCATGGAAATGTCTTTTGAGAGATGACACAATTGATGCCACTAGGGACAATCCACCCAAGGGAAGGGATGGGGAGGAATTTATCTACTGGCTTCTGCTCCCATAGGGCAAAGTTTCACCCTGCAGAGCATTAACTCCTCTGCCTTCCCTTATAGCTCCCAACAGGGGAGATGGTCCCATCTTGTTTCCCAGCTCAGAGTCAATAGAGAATCTCTGGGGCAGGAGGCAAGAGGGAGGTGGCCCAGACATGAGGTCAATCAAAACCTGCACAGAGCATGTAATATTAAGCTGGAACAAGTGGCCAAATCATGGAGCTGGGGGGACCTGGAGTGTGCATGAGCCACCACCATCCTTCCTGAGCTTGTTCCTGGTTCACTTCCCTCCATGGGCTTAAACGTTGCCTTCAACACAGCCTTCCCTGATCACATTGCAGCTCCTCCTGTGCCTATGTCTCTTCCAGAGCACCACCATCTCCTAATAGTATGTGAAATTTTCTTTAAAAAAGAAAATAGTCTTACGTCCACCCGCTCCAGTGGGTGCTCCATGGAGATTAGAGATCCATGCCCATCCGATTACTGCTGTGTTCCCAGTGCCTAAACCAGTGCTGGGCACCTAGCAACTGTCAGTAAATAGTTATTGTGGGAGTTGAACAAAAGGTAGAACTGGATAGAGCCCTTTGAAGTCAGTGAGTTCACTAGTCTTCAGATTTACTTCAAATAGAATCTGACATGAAGTCCTACACTGAAACAGATAAAGGGAGGACAACCTCTGCAGTCTCTCTGCAGATGTTCTCAGTATTCTCCTTCCCGTTTTACTAAGAGAAAAACAGCCCAGAGAAGGTATATCCCTTCCTCACATAACCTTGCACTCAAAAATCACAGATTGGGCTGGGGATTTAGCTCAGTGGTTTCGCCTCCTGCTGCGCAAGCGCAAGGACACAAGTTCGATCCTCGGTACCAAAAAACCCCACAAAAACAAAAATCACAGATACACATCTGTGTATCTGTTGTTTAAAGGCCTGAAGAGAAAAGAAGGAAGAGCACAGCCTAGCTGAATATTCCCTGGACTAAGAATTCTCCACTCTCTGTAAAATCCCTTCCCAAACAGGGAACCAGGGAGGTCCAAGTCCTCCTTGCCTGATTGGCAGGAGACCAGTGTGGTCAGTCTTGTGGTTTCCAGGTGCTAGAAGACAATGTAGTATTTTATAGGCAGTTTGTGCATATTGCTCTCTAAAGGCAGATGGTAGATTTCTTCCTGGAGCAAGAACTGCTCTTTCATTTGGGAAAGTATTTCAAGAGACCTATTGCTTATGCAAAGAAATGCCTAGGGAGGGCTGAGATACCTGCCAAGGGCCAGCATTGTTGTATATGATTAAGGCACAGAAATTTCAGTTTTCCCCAAGTACTGTCTTCTGCTTCTCCTCATTTATCTTTTCCCAACTCTTTGTTTTCAGCCTTTATTTAGCACTTTGTTTTAACCAATGTTTGCAATAGCATAGAGAGGGGAAAAAGGGAAGAGAGAATTTGACAACAGGCTAGGGTGAAAGGAGCAAGGTACCCTGGAAGGCAGTCCAGGTGGGGAGCGTTGGCCCAAGCAACATCTAATGCTCAGTTGAAGAGATTATTTATTCATTCTGTGATGATTCCTCCTTTTCATTGTTCCCAAATCTGCAGTATCTGTTTTAAGCCAAGTAACAGGCTGAATTATGCCTCCTTCCCCTAAAAGATATATTCACATCCTAATGCACAGGAATCATGAATATTACCTTATTTGGAAAAAAGGCTTTTGCAGAAATAAGTAAAGGATTTTGAGATGAGATCATTCTGGATTATCCAGGTGAGCACTAAATCTAATGACAAATGTCTTAATAAGAAACAAGAGAAGACAAAGTGGAGAGGGCCATGTCAAAGCGGAGGCAGAGAGTGGAGTTGTATAGCCACAGCCAAGGAATGCCTTCCAGAAGCTGGAAGAGGCAAGAAAGGATTCTCCTCGAGTACTTCTGGGCCCTGCTGACATCTTGACGTTGGACTCCTGGCCTCCAGAATTGTGAGATGTGCTATAGTTTGGATGTGGAACATTTCCCAGAGGTCCATGGGCTATAGGCTTGGCCCTGGGCGTGGTGTTATTGGAAGGTGGCAGAAACCTTTAGAGGTTGAGCCTAAGGGGAATTTTTAGGTCATTGGTGGCCTTGAAAAGTACTGTGAGATGCCGGTCTCTTGGATGCTTTCTGTCATTTCCTGGCTGCCATGAAGTGAGTAGCTTGCTCTACTGTAAGTATCCTGCTGTGATGTGCTGCCTTGCCACAGGCCCACAGGCAGTGGAACCAGCAACCATGGACCAAAACTTCTGAAATCGTGAGCCAAAATAAACTTTCCTCCTTTTAAGTTGATTATCTCAGGTATTCTGTCACAGTGATGTAAAACTAACAGGGAGACCAAAAACCAGGATTGCTTCTCATACCACACAGCAGACACCAGACATCCCAATCTGACTCCTCACACATTCCTGTATTTTTCCTTCTCTTCTCCCCGAAGAGCCCTCCAAATCACTTTACTCTCCAAGCTATTCAATCCTGTCCTTGGCTTGTTTACTCTTCTTGGCTGAACAAGAGCCCCATGGTTTCTGGAGTAGCCATTATCTCTGCCTCACCACACAAATCCTTAGGAGTCTCATTAGAGGAGTGGTTTACTCTATTTTCTAACCAGAACAGCCTTTACTGGAATGAGGAAGGAAAGGAACCTGAGTGGAAGGAGGACAGAAAGAGTTGTTTTCACTACTGATGCCAAGTTTTGGGCCAAGTTCCTCACACGCAGCTATCCAGGTTCTTACTTTCTCCACATTCTTCCTCCCTCCACACAGTAGGTCTGTCCAGAAGTAAATGAGGTGTAAGCAATGCCTGGAATACATGGAATAAACCCCAGTGTTGCCTATTATTTAATATTTATTGGAATGGAGCGAAACAAGAGATGCATTGAGGTGTGAACAGATCCCTGTGTGCTTAAAGCAACTCTCTGATTTGTAAGATAGATCTGGACTCCATTTGAAAGACTTGAGGTGTGGAGGAATGGCATGTCACACAGGTAATTTCACTAGCAGTACCTTAGTATGCAATTTACTATGCATAGTACATCGTGTCACAGATTCCTAATGTGTCACCACCCAGTATCGGGCTCTTAGCAGGTGCTCAGTAAATGTGTCAAGCTGAACTGTGAATCTGACTTCCATACATGGCTGGCTCCTTGTCAGTACTGTCTTTAGACCCAGGCAAGTGTATGACTTATAAGTCCCACATTTTGGAGTGACTGGTGACTGCGACCAGCTGGAGAGGGGAATGCCATTCAAGCCTTGTGCCCTAAGACCAGACTTGGACCAGTGTTGAATGTTGATTGCCCCAAACACTTATCTCAAAATTTTATAATAACCTTTTTGGTGGCTGGACAATCTATATTGGATCACCTGAGCCTGAACTGGGCTCCACATGGGTTCCTGTTCCTAATTCTATCTTCAGAACGGTCTTCAGACCTCTACCCGACTTGTGGAGTTGACTAGACAGCTTGAGAATCTCCAGAATTTGTGTCAATAGGGTGGTCCTGAGGCCTCCTGGCCAGAATCTGGTTTCAGAAGTGTGGCTTAGAAGCAGATCATTCCCTCTGGCTGTGGTAGAATTTGTGTGTGTGTGTGTGTGTGTGTGTGTGTGTGTGTGTGTGAGTAAGGGGACCATGCAAGATTGATGCTCCAGTCCTTTCTGGCAGCTGTGACCTCTCCATGAGAATATGCCTCTCGAAAAAGATCTCCTTCATCCCTCTCCAGAGGAGAAGAGGAAGCATATGAAGAGACATCCGGTACAGAGCCCCAATTCCTACTTCATGGATGTGAAGTGAACAGGATGCTATGAAATCACCATGGTCTTTAGCCACGCACAGATGATAGTTTTGTGTGTTAGCTGCTCCACTGTCCTCTGCCACCCTACAGGAGGAAAAGCAAGGCTTACAGAAGGATAGTCCTTCAGGAGAAAGCAGCACTAAGAGTACCCTGAATCAAGATGAATGGGAAGCCATCCCAATAAACACATTTTAGATTATAAAATGGATTGAGGCTCTGGAATGATGTTCACACATAGATTTTGGGTGACTATTGCATCAGAAAGGAAGAGTTCAGATATCTGAACTATTTATGACCTATTCTTGAACTTCACCCATGTGTATGGGCCCATGTACTGACTCTTGCCCATCCATATTCAGATGATAATGCCACCTCTCTGTTCTGTACCCCTCATGACTTTGGGGTGGCAGCAGGTGTCCTTACTCTATGTACTCCCTGCTGGACCCTCACCTCCTTTTTGACCTCAAGTCATGTGTCCATTCCTGGGGTTTGGCTATGCCTACTCATTGTTCTGGAACACCCATGGGCCCTTTCTATCACTGTCTTTTTTTTTTTCCTTCTGGTTGATATGGCAAATCCTGCTCTTCTGGCTTGGCTTTAAACTGTGTTGCATGAAGACAAATATGAATGATAACATTGATGGGCCCTTTATGTATGTTCTTCACTGGTAGTAGTGTGTGGTAAGCAGAAGTGAGTTCAGCTGTCTTGGTCTGTCTTCTGTTGCTATAACAAAATATCTGAAGGTAGGTACTTTATAAAGAAAAGAGGTTTATTTAGATCCATTTTGGAAGCTGAAAATCCAAGAAGAGGCAGTCCCATTGCTTTGGTCTTTAGTGAGGGCCTGGTGGCAGGTAGCATCATGGTGGGAGAGGATATAAAAGGGAGAGAGCTTATGTCAAGACAGAAAGCAAAAGAGAGAGGAGAGGCTAGTCTTGCTCTTTTATAACAACTCCTCTCAAGGAAACTGACTAGAGTCCCACAAGAACTTCATTAATCCCTCTGACGGCAGTGGTCCCAATGACTTAATTACCTTGTCCTAAGCCCTACTTCTTAAAATTTAAACCACCTACAAACACTGCCACACTGAGGACCAAGCTTCCAATACATGAACCTTTGTTATCCAAGCCATAACATCAGCATTGAAACAGATCATATTCTAGGAAGGGAGTAATCATATCAAGAGAAGACATGGGAGATGTGTTCTACATTTTCACTATAAAATTCAAAATAGTAAATTAAACATGACCAGAGAATGAATTATCATTACATATTCTCCATACTCTGGGTAATACATGGTAGTGGTCATTATCGATGAAGCACTCAATGAACCACCACCTTTGAGAGAGTCATGAAAACCCAGTGTTCACCAGCAGCACAATGGACAATGTAACCTCATGAGTAATGATGTAACTAGCATTAAACAAATGCTGTTAGGGAAATACAGAAGCAAGAAGATCCATATTGTTCTGACATTAACAGGGCCAGAAAAGCCGTAGCATTATCAGCAATAATAATGTTTCTGCCTTTTTTTGTGCTAGGAAATATGACATGAGCCCAGAATAGGACATGTGATAGTAAAGAACAGGAAGAGATGCTGCTTAGATACTGCAAAGAATTTTCATATTTCATATTATTTCCTGGACAATATACAAATACCTAAGTACTTCTGTATGCATGATTTTAAATCTTCATCAATAGATCTTCATACCTCACATAAGCCCGAGAATTTTGTGATTTTTTAATCAAATTGTTTTTATAGTCAGAGCTTCTGAATATATTTTCCAGGGCTGCTATCCTAGGGACAGCCCTGTTCCTGCTTTTAGATACAGTGTCTTCCTAGTGTTCACTCGTAGGTCCCATTTATCCTCCTGGTTTCACATCCAATTTTCCTCTGAGTAACCACTCCTTGCCCCATAATCACTCCAGATGAACTGTGATGAAGCTGAACTCACTGGTGAAACTACTGACTTAGGTCTAGGTCAATTAGATATTTCATTCCTCTGGCCCCAGCTGTTGGTTCATGGATGGGTACATGACCCAGTCAGAGCCAATGAGATGTAATGAGAGTTTTACTTGGGATTCTGGGAAAGAGATTCTCTTTCTTGCTGTGCTTGATATCTAAGAGTACATATGAGCTGGATCTGCTACTGCTATCACATGAGGCCTGAAACTGAAGCAACAACTGAAGAGACACAGCAGAGGGATGAAGGGAACTAGAATCTGGTGACCCCATCTGACTTCCTGATTGGGGTGTATCTAAAGTTGGAATACTGTACCTGTGGTCTATGAGCCAATAGTGCTCCCTTATATATAAGGGATTTCCTACAATTTGTAGCCAGATTAAACCAAATGATAATCACACGTGAGAGTAGGTACCTTTATCGCCCATGTGCCAGTGCTTTTTCAATTCTCATTTTTTGTTGCCTAACAAAGAGTAGCATCATCATGAAACATTTATTGACCTCTGTTTGCTTTTATTCATGCCTTTCCCCTGCCTTACAACTGAGGCTTCTTGACATATATTGCAGGCTCTGCTTTCTCTAGTTACCAAGGAAAACCTCCCTAAGTTGGAGGGATCACTAACTCCAGCCCCACTGGTAAAATGAGCCCTCCACTCCCACTCTAGAGCCTCTCCAGCCTTTCTAGGTTATAGCTAGATTCTCCACTCACCAAGGTCTTGGGGCTCTGTCCAAGTCATGTACCTGAGATGTTAAAAACAGAATAATCAGGGGTTGAGGATTTAGCTCAGCAGCACAGCTCCTGCCTGGCAAGCTTGAGGTCCTGAGTTTGATCCCCAGTACCAAAAAACAAAAAAAAAATAAAAAAAATCAGAATAATCTAAATGATCCACTTTGCAAATTTGAGGATGCAAATATAACCACTTTTATTTCAATTTTCCACTCTTTCAAGTCTTCACATGCCCTTATTTTAGTACAAGGCCCAAATCTCCCTTCTTAGGCTGCTCCATTCCAGGATTTTCAAAGCCTGGGGGAAGACTTGGGTTTAGGATGTCATTATGGTTCCAATGTCACTCACAGAGAGAACTAGAAAGTCTATCAGTTCTCTGTAGTGGCTGCCACATAGTGTCACTGCTGAAGACTGCTTCTGCATATCCCCTGGATGGTTGGCCATCGCTGCTGGATGTCCTTGATGAGTTCCCACACAAATTGCAGTCATGCCTTCTCTTTGGCTCCTTCATAGCATTTATTACAATTCAAATTATATATTTGTTTAACTGTTTATTGTCTGTCTCTGCTGAACTCCACCCAAATTGTAGGCTCATGAGAAAAATAAATAGTTTCAGTCTATACCACTGAGTTGCAAGTGTTTCATTAATGCAGCAATAGTAACTGAGACATTTACCAAACTTTACTCTTAGCCCTCCTACTGTGGCTCAGCCCCACAATCAAGTTCTGTCTCAGTTTCCCTGCTCTACATTCCAAGTCCCCTTCTAGGCCTGAGCCTTAAGTGGCAGCTTACAGCTTATCTCATCCATGGAATTCGCTGGGGCTGAGGATGCTCCTTACATCCCCAGTCCTAAAGGAGAATTGCTTAGGCTGTGAGGTCATTACCCTTGGCCTCTCCAGCAGCCCATGCTGAAATCTTGAATGTTTCACAATAGGCTGTAGCTTTTGACCTTAAGAAGGATGAAATGTGGGTTTCATTTCAAGTTGGTTGGCATCCCTTTCATTCCCATGGCTGTTATCTGTTAACATTTAGCAAAGGACTTGTCTGCGTGCGTTGGTTGGAGAAGCTGTGTGCTATGTCCAATTCATTGCTTCCCTGTTGTGCCCTGTTACTCCTTGTGGATGGACGCAGGCTCCCCAGACTCAAGGGAACCATCTCAGAAGCCTCTCCTAAGTGGTTCTGAAACGTTTAGATGCCATTTAACCGCTTGGATGAGCCACTGACTGCCTCATTAATCTGACAAACTGTTGGAAGCAACTTGCTTGCTTTCTTCCTCCTGGCATTGGACATTGGCCCAGTTGGATCCTCTCCTCCAGGACACTTTGAATTTTAGGAGGCCAAGAGAGTCTGGCCACGGAGGTAAATAAATACATATTCAACTTCCAATTTTATGATATGACTCCCTTACATTCCTGTGACCTTAGGTAGCAGTTGTCATTTCCCTGGTCCTGGGGCTCCGCATGTGTTCACTGGAGACAATGCCAGCCTCAGAAAGTTGATATGAGATGTCAGTGAAATAAGGCGCACAGCCCACATTCTAGCTGGGCTACCAGCCCCTTGAAATCAACAAAATGAGTTCAAATCTCCCACTTGGCCTTCTATTCAAGTTAATGCTTGCTAAGGGCTCATAACAGTGCCTGTTAGAAAGCACCAGACAAAGTCCAAGGGATTTTAAAGATCACTTTTGTGTCCTTCTGACTCCTGGATTCTGGAATGTTAGTCTTAAGAGGTAGTGAGTTTCAGAAGTTAGGAGTGTGGATTTCAGGTCCAAACTTCCTGGGTTTGAATGTCAGCACCAATACTTACTCTGTGTATGACCTTGGGAAAGATAACCTCTTGGGCCTCAATTTCCAGACCTGTAAAATGAGATGATAACAATATTTACCTTTTTAGGCTGTTATAAAGATTTAAAAAGTCATTGTATGTAAATCACCAGAACAGCCAGCATTATACAAGAGTTAGCTGTTACTATTCTGCACTTTATTGATCTAGATGTAAAATCCCATCCTTTTCTTAATTCCTACCCTGGGATCAGTCTCCAGTATTACAAAAGAATTGAAAAAAAATTTTTGTGAGTATAGCAGAACTTACCAAAAGTGTTGAGTGCAGTGTTAGAAGAGGGAGGTGTTAACTGCCCACTACACAAATGGCTTCAAGTTGATCGTTAGATGTGGCAGTCCTTTAGCTATCTCCATGTCTCCTCTACATGTGACAGCCCCTCCACATGTCACTTAATGTGCCTCCCCATACCTTTCATTTCTCTCTCTGGCTCCTCACTTCTCTCCCCCAACCCACCTCCATCTCTTCTTACATTTCCACCCTGGATCAACCCCATCGCCCCCATCCAAATTCTTCTCCCACCAGTATGCAGAGTAATTCTGCTCTTTCTGGCCCTTACTCCTTCACAGGCACAACCAACACCCCGGCTGCCCCAGCCAAGGTACTCAACAGAACACAAGTGCCTTCCATTTAACTGACCATACTCCTCTGGGAAGGCTACGCAAACTATGAAAAGAAATGCATGCAAAGGCTATGATAGGTACAATATGAATTACAGGGGCTCAACTATTAGCTAAAAGTATATATATATATATTTTAAAATTCTTTTATTGGTACATTGTAGGTATACCACACAATTACATTTCTCATTGGGAATTGTACCTTTACATAATGCATCTTGGTTCTTATTTTTTCCCCATTCCTAGCCCTCCCTTCACCCCCTCCACCCTTCCCTATTTACAAAGACTTTATTTCCATTTTTTCCATTTCTCATCATTTTTCCTTTCCCTTCTTTCCTTTCCCCTGCTAAAAGTATATATATTATACCAACTATATTTACCATTTACCTCTTCCTCACTAGACTTCCACCCTCACTGTCCCAGGGAAAAGGAGACATAGCTGCACAGGAAGAGGAATCAAAGAAGTTAATTTCTAAAGATCTAGGTCCTGATGATTCAGAGACAATTTATACAGGATTTCAAGATTATTTTGAGAATAAGTAATTTTTTCCTCACAGTATTGAAATTAGGCTATAACTGCCACAGGAGATGGACATCTACATCTCAATAAGGGTACATGGCCTTCCTGAGGAGAAAGAGATTCAGGCTTATAGCTGCACAAGAGAGTAAAAATGAAAATCTTCACACTATTATTTAACAGAGAAAACTCTGGTCTCAGCAATGTGATCTACCAAGTTTATGTGGACCCTTGCTGCAATTGTCAACATAGGGAAATGCTGCGCAAAAGGCTTAAAACATATCTATTTAATGCATAGCTGACTTTAGAAGTAGGAAAGGGAAACCCCTAAGCATCTGAAAATAGGAATGATCATTAAGGAAGAAAAATAAACTCACAGATAATGTTGTAGCAGCTCGCAGGGTATATCTGTGGGCTTCAGGGATGTTAGTCAGCTTCTCATTACTGTTATGAAATGCCTGAGACAATCAACTTAAAAATAGGGAAGATTTATTTGGCTCACAGTTTTTGAGGTTTCAGTCCATGATGGGTTGGCCCTGTTGCTTTTGGAGCTGTGGTGAGACAGCATATCATGGTTAGGAGCATGTGGCATAGCAAAGCTGTTTACCTCATGACCAGGAAGGAAGGAGAGAGCCCCAGATGACCAGAAGACCTACCAGTAGGCCCTGTCTTTTAAAGATTTCATCCAATGGTCCCACACTGGAAATTAAGCCTTTAACACATGGACCTTTGGGAGACATTTAAAGTCTAAACTATAGTAAGGGACTAGGAACAGGGGTTTTAATACAGAAGTATTCAGGAGAAGTTCTGCAGGTCTAGACACAATAGGCTAAGACATGGCAGGTAAGGGGCCAGGAACCCAGAGACAGGGGGGAGGCACAATCTCATTTATCAGCGTGTGAGTACCAAATGGGGTAAAATTGATGCTGAGCCTGAGTCCACATCTGACTAATAATCTTGGAAATAACAATGACCACTAAAGTGCCCAGTGTGTGCCTCATGTTGAAGTAAACACTTCACATTTAATCTTACAACAACTTTAATGAAGTAGGTGCTGCTCATATTGTCACTGTGAGGCTGAGGTACATTTGGACAATGTCAGATGAGAAGCTAGTTGCCTATTGGCCCCAGCCTGGGGAGGAGTTCAGCAGGATAGTTAGGAAGGCATTCTGAAGACTATTCTTCAATACAGTGGGGTTTTTTGTTTTGTTTTGGTGATGGTGCTGGGGTTTGAAACCAGGGCCTCCCACATACTCTCCCATGTAGGTAGATGCTCTACCACCAGCTACAGCCCCAGCCCCTTTCTTTTTTACTTTGAGACAAGGTCTCACTAAATTGCCCAGGCTGGCCTTGAACTTGCCTCAGCCTCCTGAGTAGCTGGGATTACAGGCATGTGGCACCTTGCCTGACCCCCGTGGCTTTTTAACTATGCCTTGCAGAAATTCAAGGGCTGTCCTAGGTAGCCAAGAGAAGGTCCTTTATTTGAGTTTCATTCCACACCATCCCCCAACTGTAGTAGTTCCATTTATATCTGTTTTATATATTCTTTTCCTTCATCAGTTTTGCTTCAGGGAAAGGGGATGTAGTCAAAATTAACTGTTAAAAATATACAATACAATAAAATAAGAATACAAAAGTGGCCATCAGAAACAGTGTCTAGTTGCTATCACACAGCCTGGCTCTTTCTCTTACAACACCCCACGATGCTAATGATGCTGTTAGCCCTTTTCTCCCCATAGCTGGACCTTTGCTGACCTTTTTCTTCTTCAGGCTTTCCTGGCATCTGGCTCAAGGACCTCCACAGATGTAGAAGGAGTCACACCAGATGTCCACATTTCCCTGACTAACCTAAGAGGGCAAGGGGTATGGAGACTTGAAATGGGGGCTCTGTCCATGGCTGTGAGTTGCTTCCTGGTCCCTGGTCTCCCCCCTCCATAGCAAAAATAAAATTCTTTCCTGTTCATTGTATTTACCTAAAAGGTAAAACAGGCTCTGCTTCTGGAAGTCCCTTAATTGTGGCTTTATAAAGAAGCTCCACATGCAGAAAAGGGGGGAAATTAATTGGTCTTCCAGGGAGCAGCTGAACGAAGTCTGGTAATTGAATTTCACAATGAATGCCTCCCTCTGGGTGGCCTGCGTGTGATCTGGAATGGATATTTGAAGTTTTCCTCATGTAAATGGCTCATGCTCCTCAAGGTTTACATTTTTAGGTGGGCATTACTCATTCATACTTTCATCAAGATGAAGGGAAATTTACATTGTCTTACAAATTCTAAAATGATAGAAAGGAAAGAAAGAGGAGGGGGCTGTTCTCATCTGGAGATGCAATTTGGCAGATCCTTTGCAAAGACTGGGGAAAAGCCAATTCTGAGAATAAATTATTACTCGAATGCAGGCTGCCTCAGAGTGAAGCTGCAGACCCAGCTGGTAGGTACCAGAGCCCAGGGGCTTGCTTCCAAAATGAATTATGATAGGTGAGATCAGAAGAAGTAAGGGACACATGAGGTCATGCTGATGATTGATACCTCAGCTGATAGTTAGTGTATACTGCAATGCCCCATTGAAGATTTAGGTAGCACAGTCCGGTGAGGTTTTAACTTTGGTTGTTTTCTGCCTCATTAGAATAGTTACTAGTAAATCATCCCATCCTTGGGCTGGACATGCAAGACAGCTCTCAATCCCTGCTAGCATCAGGGTGAGTATCAGACCTTTTGGCTATCTGAAGTCCAGGTGTGCACAAGAAATATAAAATACAGGTGGCACTCAGGATCCCTGGGTTCCACATCTGTGGATTCACCTAACTGATGGCAGAAAATATTTTTAAAAATTGTGCTGCACACATACAGACTTTTTTCTTGCCATCAGTCCCTAAACAGTAGAGTATAATAATTATTTACATAGTGTTTATATTACATCAGGTATTATAAGTCATCTAAAGATGATCTGAAGTATACTAGAGGAGCTGGGAATACAGCTCAATGGTAGAGCACTTGCCTAGCATGTACAAGGCCCTGGGTTCAACCTTCAGCACCACTAAAAGAAAAAAACAAAGTATATGAGAGGAAGTGCATAGGTTACATCCAAATGCTGTGCTGTTTATTTATTTGTGGCACTAGGGATAGAACCTAGGGACTTGCCATATTTTAAGTCTTCCATAAGTATATGTGTGACTACAAATTGGATTGTGCAGGTATAGACCTTTCTAGAGACAGTGAAACTAAAGAAACAGAATGAACCCTTTGTGATTCAAGGGTTACAAAGGAAACTGAAGAGGATTCCAGGTTAAGAGAACCATTGAAATGTTTCTTCTCTATTTAAGAATATAAGCGAAAGATAGAGTGTGTGTGGGACAAAACCACAAATTAGCAAACTAAACAAAACAGAAAACTGTTATGGATTGAGTGTGATCCCCAAAATTCACATACACTAAATCTTCAGTGCCTCAGAATGTGAATGTATTTTGGAATAAGGTCTTTACAGAGGTAATCAGGTTAAAATAAGGTTATCAGAGTGGGCCTTAATTCAATATGACTGGTGTCATCATAGAAAGGGTAATTTAAACTAGGTATGATGGTGCACATGTGTAATCCTAGAACTCTGGGGCATGCTGAGGCAGGAGGATCACAAGTTCAAATCCAGCCTGGGGAATTTAGTAATTTAACAAGCTCCTGTCTCAAAAGGCTGGGGATATAGCTCAATGTGAAGGCCCTGGGCTGAGTTCCCAGTCCTAGGGGCGGGAGAGAGATGCAAAGAAGACATATCAACACTCACTTTCAATATGTGTGTGTGTACATATATGTGTGTGTATATACCTCCCCATCCGAACAAAAGTAGAATAACGAAAGAGGGCCAGGGATTTAGCTCAGTTGTTCGGCACCTGCCTTGCAAGCCCGGTACCAAAAACAAAAACAAACAAAAGAGCCCATGTGGGATGAAAACATAATTAAAAGGGCAGAAGAAAACTAATGAAAATTCTTTTATACTTCAAAAATATAATAAGAATCTAATCTTATTTATTTATTTTGCAGCACTGGAATGTAACTCAAGGCCTCATGCATGCTAGGCAAGCACTCTACCACTGAGCTGCATCTCTGATCCTCTAATTTTATTTTTTTGGAGAATTTAAGATGATAAAAACTACAAAATTAGATGAATAAGACCCAAGGAAACCAATTGAAACTTAAAGTAGCATCATTGTGGGACTAATAATTTAAAACTACAAGGAACATACACTGCTGAAAAATAGCAATACTAACATACAGGGAAGACCTGAGACTATCATGGTAAATTCAGATGAAAACAAGTTTAAAACAATTAGAAATTGGTAAATATGGAAGATAAAGATGATGAAAACATATAAGACACATGAATTTCTATGCATAAATATACAGATACAAGAAAAAAAAAGCACAAACCTAAGAGATAAAAAAATCTTCCCTGAAATTTTAATAAAAAACATCCCACACATCAAGACATTACCTACCACAAGAGTGCCGAGACAGTTCAGTGAGGAAAGAATAGTTATTTCAACAAATGGTACTGGGACTACTGAATATCTATGTAAGAGAATGAAAGTGGACCCTACTTCACACCCATAAAAATTAACTCAAAATGGATCAAACGCTTAAATGTAAGACCTAAAACTATAAAACTTTCAAAAGGAAAGCAGATGAAAATCTTTGTCATTTTGGATTTGGCAATAATTTCTTTATTTCTTCCTTCAGTCTTCCATTTTTTTGTACTGTGATTGAATTCGAGAGTGCTGTACCACCGAACTACATCTCGGCTCCACCCGCCCCCCGCCCCAGCCTTTTTATTTTGAGGCAAGCTCTTAATAAACTGCCCAGGAGGGACTCGAACTTTTGATCCTCTTGCCTCAGCCTCCCAAGTGGATGGAATTACAGGTGTCTGACACCAGTACCCAGCAGGCAATAACTTCTCAGGCATGACATCAAACAAACAATAACAAAAAGTAAATAAATTTCACCAAAATGAAAAGCTTTAGTGTTGCAATAGGGAAGAGATTCACAAAATGGGAAGAAATATTAGCATATTATGTATCTGGTAAGAATCTGATATTCCAAATATGTAAAGAACAACTCAACAACTCAATAATAAGACAAATAGCCCAATTTAAAAGTGGACAAAGAATTTAGAGATTTCTCCAGAAAAGATATACAAATTCCAAGAAGCAAATGAAATGATGCTCATCATCATTAGTAATTAGGGAAATACAAATTAAAAACAAAAACTAAAGCAAAATAGCCAATAATGTTTGGAAGGAATGCAGAGAAATTGGAACCCTCCTACACTGCTGATGAGAATGCAAAATGGTGCAGTCACTTGGAAAACAGTCTGGCAGTTCCTCAAAAGTTTACACATAGAGCTATCATATAACCCTGCAATTCCATTCCAAGGTATACATCCAAAAGAATTGAAAACATATGCTCATAGTATAATTCACACACAAGTATTATTTCATAATAGCTCCAAATTGGAAACAATCCAAATGTCCATCAGCTGATTAATGGAGAAACAAAATATTGTATATTCCATGATGGAATATTTTTCAAATTGTTGAAAAGGAATGAGGCACTCAAACATGCTATGACATGGAAGAACTTTGAAAGTGTTATGCTAAGTAAAAGAGTTCAAATACAAAAGCAGAATAGGTAACTCCACAGAGGAGGAAAGTGGATTAATGATTGAGGGGGAGTGTAGAGGAGAAGGGAAGAAAGGGAATGGAGAGTGGCTGGTAATGAGTACAAGATTCCTTTTTAGGGTGCTGAAAATGTTCTGGAATTTTATAGTATTGATGGTTGTACAATCTTGTGAACAGACTAAAATCACTGAATTTTCCCCAATAAAATGTTGAATTCCATATATGGATTAAATGTCAAGTTAAAAATATACACGTTGGGGGCCAGGGATTTAGCTTAGTGGCACCACTCCTGCCTTGAAAGTGCAGAAGTACAAGGTCCTGGGCTGGGCATTTAGTGGGCCGGGCATTTAGCTCAGTGGTTCCACTGCCTGCCTCACAAGTGCAAGGACCCAAGTTTGATCCCTGCTATTGGAAAAAAAAAAAAAATATATATATATATATATATATGTTGGGCACAGTGGCACATGCCTGTAATCCTAGTTACTTGGGAGACTGAGGTAGAAGGATCGTAGGTTCCAGGCCAGTCTGAGCAACTTGGTGAGAACCCTGTCTCAAAAAACCACAAAAACAAAACAAAACAACCATCCAAACTACTAGATTTGTCACTAGAAAACAAACAACAACAATAAAATGATGAACATTTGAACAATGTAAAAATAATAACACAAATAGCAACAATTAGGAGGTAAAACAAGTGGCTAGTGTCATCATTTTCAACATGGAAAGATACACAAAATTGAAACATATAGTTTAGGGCCGGGGATTTATTTCAGTGGTTTTGCCGCTTGCTGCACAAGCGCAAGGACCCGAGTTCAATCTCCAGTACCAAAAAAAAAAAAAAAAAAGAAACATAGTTTAAAATAAAAACATAATGACCCCAACTTTTGTGCTTTGTAACCTTGCCTTTACAAGTTTAAAGGGCTATTTTAAGAAATTATTTCTTGAAGTACAGAAACATTTATTTGACACAATAATTCCTTTAGTTTCCTTAGTTCCTTTTTCTTCTAGTAAATCATAACAAAATAAAAATAATATTTTAATTAAAATTTGAACCCATAACATCATCCCACTTTAGTAAAATGTTTCCATCTCATCTTCCTAATTTTATATTGGCATAGACAGACGTTTCAAATAATTTTCATCTCTTGTAATTTCAATATCATGGAATTTGGTGTGATTTTGTTTTTCCTCTCCTCTCAATTTCTTTCCTGTGTCATTTGATTCTTCATAAAAGGAGTACAACATCTTACTAAACAATAGGGTTAATTTTTTAAATGACTGGAAGAAAATATGCCAAGATTAAACATGATGAAATATGGATTACTTTTTTATATTTAAAAAAAATATTTTACAGAAGTTTTAAAACTTCTGTCACCATCCCTGCTAAAGGAGACAGATCCAATTTTTAGACTAGAAAGAGGGAAAGATAATTGTGGTTTTTATTAAGAAGAGAAATGTAAATAGCACTGACACAAAGCCTTGTGGGCATCTGAACTATAGAAGAGAATGGTTGAGTGCAAGAGCTGTGATATGAATACCTGATGTCCAACATGGCCCCACCGCAGTGGAAGAAGGCTTTTCCCATGACTGGTACATGCTCATCCCTGTGACTACTGAGATAACTGCTGCAGCCTAAACTAAGCCCCACTCAAGACATGGGTGGACCACACTATAGCGCCTTCTCCTGGAGCAACAACAATGGTCATCCTAATTACAGTAATTGTAATAGTAACAGTGATGCTGTACTCCCCAAGTGGTGTTGTTCCTATCACTTTTAAATTTAAAGAAATAAAAGAATCTATAGCAGCTCCTCCCAAGAGTTACAGAATAGTTTACAACTGTTCTTACAGGTTGCAAGTCACTGTTCTGTCCATTCTTTTATTTAATCTTTTAAAAACAATCATGTGGGAAGGCAAAGATTACAATCTATATTTTATAGGTGAGAAAACTGAGGTTCAGTGGAGTTCAATGACTTGTTCATCATACAGCTAGTATGGGGTACAAAGCCAGCTCTGTCTATGACACTAACAGGGCCCAGGACAGAAATGAAACGTGGGTACATTTTGAGTTTTTAGAGAGAAAATTTAGCCAGAGAGACAGTAGGTGAGTGTGAATTGGCCACCTGAGTTGAGAACCAGGAGTTTTCCTGAATTTTCCTGCTATGACTCTCCTCCTCATTCCAGACTTACCCACAGCTCCTTTCCTCAGTGCTGGTTTTTAGATCTGTCTCTCTCATCAACTAATGCTCACATCTCAGTCATTTCCAGAGACTTTCCTTTAAATGTGTGTGGGATTATACACTATATCAGAGAAAATCATCCATGTGAAGCCTAATCATAGGCACTGAAAATTAGCAAACTGAGAAACATTCTTTCACCACTCATTTAATTTATGAGACCTGCTTACATCTGGTGCCAATGACTGTAGCAATTATAGATGTACCCAAGTGCTCCCTAGGGTCTCTTACTGTGGGCGATCCCAGTTAGATGGACTCAGGTTCCAGCTCCATGGCCTATAGGTCCACAGAGCCCAAGCACCTGGAGACCCCAAGGGACTCATATGCTCAGTAACATCTGCCTCCCAGGTCCTGATTCTGGCATGAATCTCTGTGACCCAGATGTGAAACTCAGCCACATACACAGACAAATAACCACTCAAATCACAAAAAGCATTCATGGATATAATTAGATTTTTTTCTCAGTTGGTACAAATTTTAAATATTGAAAAGAACAGAAAGTAATCTAATAAATACCCATGCTCTCCAACTATCATAATTTAGTGTTACCATTTTACAACACTTACCTTCTAATTTTAAAAAATCTAATAGGACCAAAAGTGAAGTCTCCTATATACACCTCCTTCCACAGAGGAATTCCTCATCAGAAATTTGGGATCTATCCTTCCAAATCTTGTTTTCATACTGCAGATAATAAATCCATAAATGCTGGTGTGGCATGGTTTTAAAATGCACATAAATGGTATCATATTTTATTTTCTGCAACATGGTTTTTTATGCAATAATGTGTTTTTAAGAATTGTCTTTGCAGGGCTGGGAATTTAGCTTAGTGGTTCCACCGCCTGCCTTGCAAGCTAAGGACCCGAGTTTGATCCCCGGTACCAAAAAAAAAAAGAAAGGAAAAAAAGAATTGTCTTTGATGATATATATATATATATAGAAACATATATCTAGTTCATTCATATTAACTGTTATGTACTATATTATCACATGAATATTTATAAATTTATCTATCTAAAGCTCTATTTGTAGACAAATAAAGTTCTTCCAAAACTTCCTGTAACAGATGACGCTGTGAAGAGCAAATATTTTTGTATGAATTTCCTGGTGCACATGTGCATACAGAATTGGAATTGCTGGCTCAGAGGGCATATACATTTTGTACGTCACTAGATAAATACTATCAAACTGCTGATCTCCAAAGCTATGTGCCATGTTTACATTTTCATCTTCAGAATAAGAGGGTTCCTGATTTTTGTTTTGTTTTGTTTTGTTTTTTTGGTACCAGGGATTGAACTTGGGACCTTGTGCTTTCGAGGCAGGCAGCAGAACCACTGAGCTAAATCCCTGGCCCCTTTTGTTTTGTTTTTTGAGACAGGATCTCACTATGTAGTTCAGGCTAGCCTTGAACTCACTATGTAGGCCAGGCTGGCCTCGAACTCATGGTGATCCTCCTGCCTCAGCCTCCTGAGTGCTGGGATTATGGGCATGTGCTACCATGCTCAGCAAGGGTTCCTATTTTGTAAGGAGATTTACTGAAAATTTAGATGGGATGCAAATATACATGTAAGTGTTTACAACAAAGAAAACAACTTCAAAATAACCACTAGGTGTCTTTCTGTCACCCCACCTCCATGAACACAGACCTACAGCCATTGGAGAATTCCACCTACTGCTTCAACCAACATTGCTCCTACTCACATACCTACTTGCTGACTACTTTCTCCTCCATCCTACATTTTATGTTCTCACGCGCAGGTTTCTTCACAGAGGTAAGAAATAAATTCCTTCCATTTTCTCATGGAAAGCTATTTGTCTTCTATTTGGTTGCTGGGGCCCTGGTGTTCCTGCTTCCTGTTTCCTTTTGTATCAGTTAGGAACCATGATGTAGCAAATCCACCAGAAGGCAATTTGCTTAAAACAAATACTTTTTTATTCTTTTTTTTTTTTTGATACCAGGGATCGAACTTGGGTCTTTGCGCTTGCGCAGCAGGCAGCGAAACCACTGAGCTAAATCCCCGGCCCAAAACAAATACTTTTTTAAGCACATAAATTTTGAGTTGGTGAGTTAGGCTGGACTCAGCTAAGAGTTACTTCCAGCCTTGGCTAAGTTCATTCACACACAGTAGCCAGCTAAGTGGCTCTGCTTCTCGAGTTGGTTCAGTCAGCTGGGGCAACAGTGGTGGCTTGGCCGCATGTCTTTCATGCTCCCGCAGGCTAACTTGGCCTTGGTCTCTGGGTAGGCGCAGGGCTCCAAGAGTGAGAGCAGAAACATGCAAGGCTTCTGGAGGAGCAGGCTCAGGCCTGGCACAAGGTCACTTCTGTCTCATTCTGTTGACCAAAAGCAAATCTCAACTCCATATTAGACTTAAGGTGTGGAAAAATTAGACTCCAACTCTTGATTGCAGAAGCTAGAAAGTCACATTCCAGGGAGCATGGACATAAGGAGAGGTAGAGGATTGCTGGGTGGCTTCACTGGAAAGCAGGCCTTGAGACAGAGATCAGACAGATGGTGTCCACTCCTGTTACTGCAGCCTTCCCAGCAATCAATGCCAAACTCCCCAGTGGCTTCTCCACTGATTCCTCTTCTGCTTAAATTCTCAAATGGTTTCTGTTGCTTGCACTTATGAATGTCAGTTGGTAGAGGTTTCTTTGCAATCCGAGTTCAGATTGTAGCCAGGCCTTACAAGGAAACAGAAAAGAGTCAGGGCAACTACCGTGTTATGGCTTGTGTTTAGATGTCCCCCCAGTGTCTCATGCTTTTTCAGAAGTGGCTGAATCTAGGTGTGAGTGATTCATAGTGGGGCTAGGCCTGAGGGCACTAGGATTAAGGGTGTGAGTGCTACCCACCCTAAGTAATCTAAATAAAATAAAAGGGTCAGAAAGACACTGTTAAAGCCCCTTGTTGCTTTTGCTGTCTTCTGCTACCATGAACTGTTGTCCCTCTGCCGTGTGCCACTCTTTCCCCTCTAACTCTGGGTGTTGAGTATTTTGTCTCAGCCACAAGAGAAAAGTAACCAACACATGCCCTCTCTGCCTCTCACTTTGGTGCCTCAATTTCTCTCTCTCTCTGGCTGTAGTTTTCTCTTAATTCATGGGAAGGCAGTATAACCTATTGGTTAGGAGGTAGCCACTTTGAGATCACAATGCCTGTGTTCAAATCCCAAACGAACAGCATTCTCTGCTCAACTATGAGATTTTGGTTGAGTTACAGTATCTTTTGTGTTTTGTTTTCTCCCCTGTACAATGGGGATAACAGAGAGATCTTCCTGTTTTGAGGACTAAGTAAGATAATTCGTGTAAAGTCCTCACCAAGCTACTTGGCACATAGTAAACATCAATCACTGTTATTATCTTTATAATCACCATTATTATCATCATCATGACTCTAGGGGCTTATAGAGATTACCGAGAGCAGGTGTTATGCACCAAATGCCTACAGGAGCCAGGCAGGCAACAGGAATGGGAAAAGAGGAGCTGTGTACTAGACATACCAGGGTGAGAAGGGAGGAATTATGGTGATTGGCACTATTCAGAGAAGAAAGGCAAGGACCAATAGTGTGGCCCAAAAGTTGCTTCTCTGTGCTGGTTTAAAAGAGGTGCTTATTTATCTTATTTACTTACATAATCACATAACTGAAGGTAGGCAGAATAAGGCTAGTACAAAGGCTAAACATATCCACAGGATTCCAGGCTCTTTTCATCTGTTCATGCTCCTATCTTGACATGTAAGCCTTTGTCCTCATGCTCATTACCTCTTGGTTGCAGGATGGCTGCAACTGTGACCGTCATGACTATATTCTAGATAGGGAGAAGAGGAAGTAATGTTAAAATTTATATTAAAATGTCCCACAAATTCCCAGAATATTTCTTCTTCTACCTCACTAGCCAAAGCTGGTTCCCATACCCATTACTAGTCAGTCACAAAGGAGAATATTTTTAGCTTATATATTATAGCCCTGAACAATATCTGTATCTTGTTAGTTGTAAACAAGGGGAGAATAGACATCAGGGTAGGCAATCAGCAGCCTCTAGAACTTTCTCTGAGCCTGCACTATGTGCTAGACCCTGGCTAAGTACTGAGGATCCCAGGCTGAAATGCACAGCCTGCACGGGGGAAAGATACAGAGGTGGTTGTGAAACCTAGCACAGCTGGCCTGGATTCCATGGGAGAAAATCAGCCTTTGACTGACTCCTCCCCACTCCTCTAGGCCTCACCTTCTTCCTGACCACTCTCTGGCCCTCCTGCTGTCTGTGTGACCCCATGAAGGGCCAAGGCTTGCGGGGAGAATGTGTGATTAACACTGATAGCATTTTTAGGAGCCACCCAAGAGATGTTCAGAGAGAAATATGTAACTGGTACATCTGGTTTATAATGTATATTAATCCCTGACATGTAATTTGAGTAATATATGTAAAGAAAAAATCCAAGTGGTGATTTAGGAGACTTCTTATTACCCTGTCAGCAGAACTCATGTTCTATTTGCATGGTGCTCTGGGTCCAGCATCTTGGCATCCAGGGCAGCAGGCAGAAGGCTTTCTGATGAGGACCAGCTGACAGTTGAGGCCCCTGCAGATGGGGTGGAGCATTGGTCAAGTGCTTGGAGACCCTGGTAGGTTGGCAGGAGCTCAACTGGCAGAGTGAGAGCGGGCTGTGGAGTGAAACCAAGTACTGCACCAATTGAGGTGGAGGCAGATCCATTCCCACTCCTCGTAGGGAGACGTAGCTTCAAGTCTAGAGAAACTGAGGATTCCGGAGTTCAAAGCCAGCTCAGTCATCATATCACCGTGTGACTTTGGACAAGTTCCTCCAGCTCTCGGAGTCTCAGTTTCCCTTTCTGTAAATGGGAATCGTAATAGCACCCATCTAACAGGGAAATTGTGAAGGTTAAATAAAAATAAGTGTCAAAAAAAAATAGGCTCTGGGTAGCATTCCAAGTGTTTACTATATATTATCTCCTTGAATCCTTGCAGTGACCTCATGAGTAGATACTACTAAGATCCTCAACCTACTGTTGAAGAAAATGAAACACAGAGACATGAAGCAACTTGTTCAAGGTCAAGGTCAGTGACTGGCAGAGTTGGAGTTCAAACTCAGCCTGGCCCCAGAGCATGCCCTCTAAGGCGCTTCAACAGACTGTGTGTTTTATAGCAAGCACATAGTTAAGGTAATTATCTAGTCCAGTGATGCCCAGTAGAACTTTCTGTAATGGTAGAAATGTCTTATAATTCTGTGCTGTCCAATTCAGGGGCCACTTGCCACAGATGGCTACTTTTTTAATGATGCAGTGCATAATGTTTACATTCCGGGTGTGGAGTTGGCACATGTCCACTATGCACATTATTCTTTTCCATCCCCTCTCCCTCCCCTTCCCCCCCTCCCTCCATCTACCTCCCCACTTTCTACTATTTATCTTTTATTTTGCTCTTTATTTTTAATTTGGGTTTCTCATATAAGAGAAATCACAAGATATTTAAGCTTGTGTGTCTGATTTATTTCACTTAACATTATGGTCTCAAGGTACATCCATTTTCCTACAAATGACTCAAGCTGATCTTTCTTTATGGCAGAGTAGTACTCCATTGAGTGTGAATACCACAGATGGCCACTGAGCATTTGAAATATGTTTCACAAAGGATCTGAATTTTACATGTAATTTTAGTTGATTTAAACATAAATGGCCGCTTGTGGCTTGTGTCTCCTATATTGGATATGCAGCTCTAGGCTTCCGCATTTACTTACCTATTCTGGAGAGGCTTAGGTCCTGACAGCTTTGGCTGGAATCCAGAGAGACCAGGGGTCTGCCTAGGCAGGGCTCCAGAAGGAGAGTTGTGTGAGCCGGACAGTATGGTAACAGTTTAGTTTTGCCCAACGCTGATCAGAACATGCTCTGGGTGCCATTATGCAGAACGCTGCTTCCTTAAGATGAGCAAGTGCTTGGCTGGAATCGTGGCTCAATAGTAAAGCACTTGCCTAGTATGTGAGAAGCCCTGGATTTATCCCCAGTGCCAGAGAAAAGAAAAAAAGAGTGGTGCTGTCATTTGAATGTTGCAATCCCCTAGCCTTTAGGAGGTGACTAGGCCATGACGGCTCCAACTTCATGAATGGGTTAGTGCTTTATAAAAGGGCTTGGGGGGGGCCAGTTCAGCCACATGCAGACAGTGTCCGTCCCTGCCGGAGGATGTAGTAACAAGGTGTCATACAGTGTTATACTTAATCGCAAGAGATTATAGAGAATCACCACCACTCTGAACCAAATATGAGTCCTTTATTGTTGGCATTTGAGAGCTTGTCCTGGAAAAACTCTCGATGAGGAAAAGCAGCTTGCTGGTTTCTTTTAAGTGGCTCTTTTAATTGGAGAGGGCTCAGGGAGAGGGGAGCGCAAGTGGAATTTCACAGGAGCAGAACTTTGCTAAGTTAGTGAGGGTCAGAGGAAGTTTCACACAGTTTAGTTGAAGTATCCTGCTTACAAGGTTGTAAAGGTTCTACCAAATGGGAAGGTGTAAAAGTAACATATAGTTGTGGACTGCAGTCTGTCATGTATTAACTGAGGGGACTCCCAAGGAGGGAAAAGGGAGGCCACCACCCAGAATCACTCAACTTTACATAAATGGAGTCAGGTTGGCTATCGAAATAGGAAGCAGACAGTAGCCCTCACCAGACACTGAATCTCCTGGTGCTGTGATCTTGGACTTTCCAGCCTCAGAACAGTGAAGAAATTAACTTCTGTTCTTTATAAATGACCTGGTCTCAGGTATTTTGTTATAGCAGCACAGAGTAGGTAAGTTGGGGCTCAAGATCTTAGGACTTTCAGATAATCCCTTCACAGTGAGCTCCAGCCAGGCACAGTGACACATGCCTGTAATCCCAGCACTTGAGAGGCTGAGGCAGGAAGGTTGCCACAAGTTCAAGGCCAGCCTGGGCTACATAGTGAGTTCAAGGCCAGTTTGAACTACGTAGTGAGACTCTGCCTCAAACAAAACAAAACAAAACAAAATAACACCACAGCTCCAGGACCCTCGACACTGTTCCCATCAGTGAGGTTATATGACAGACATGGACCCTACACTTCCCCTCCTGAAACCAGCAATCTAGCAGGGGGAAGGATATTAAACAAATAAACAATTAATTACAGATGATTTAGGGCTTTTTTACTTTACACTGGATTTATTGGGTCGTAAACCCATCATAAATAAACCCCATGTCATTAAATGTATATTTAATGACAATTTAATTAAAATAATGCCTGAACACACTGTGTTGTAAGTAATAGACTTGCAGTAGGAGAAAGTGGTTTTGCTTGTTTGGGGTACTAGGGATTGAACCCAAGGCCTTTGCACTGAGCTATACTCCTGGTCGTTTTTCAGTTTTTATTTTGGGACAGGGTCTCAAAAGTTGCCCAGGCTGGCCTCAAATTTGTGAATCTCCTGCTCAGCCTCTCCAAGTGCTGGGATTACAGGCATTTGTCAGCATGCTGAGCTAGAGAAAGTGTTTTGAGAGACCAGACAGAGAGTAATTGTGTTTGAGGCTTTTAGAGATGGATTGGTCATGGAAGCATCCAAGAAAGGCGAACTTTGCATTTGGCCTTAAAGAGCTTGAGATTTTTAAGAGTAAAGTCTTCAGGAAAAGCATTCCAGGCAAAGGTACAGAGGTATAACAACCCTTCAAGTGGTCAGGCAAAAGGCAAAGGAGAGCATCATGGTTGATGGGGCAATGAGAGAATAGAAGATAAGCTTGGGAAAATCAGCTGGGGGCCAGACTGTGAAATCCACCCATGCTATGGGGAGCTGCTGGCCTTTATCCTACGATGAGAAAGGTTTTTAAACTGCAGAGAGCTGTGTGACTTGTTTGCACGGGAAAGTTCGGCTATACCTGAGATTGTGGAGCTCTGCAGTTCTCTAGCAGGGTGGCTGTGACGCCCCACCCTTTTGAGTTACTGGAGATTGAACCCCTGGTCTTCACACTGAGCTATATCCCCAGCAATTTTTTATCTTTTATTTTGAGACAGTGTCTTACTAAATTTCCAGGCTAGGGTTGAATTTACAATCCTCCTGCCTCAGCCTCCCAGAGTGCTGGAATTACAGGCATGTGCCACCATGTCCAGCTGATGCCCCTTTTCGGTCTCTCCATTCTTGGGCCCTCCTAGTGACTCTCCACACAGCAGCAATTGGGATATTTTCATTTTTCCAACCACTGTATAAATTTATAGCTCTCTCCCACCCACCCCTCTTCCCAGTGCACCTCTTCCCATTGTGTATCCTTCCAGATTTCTCTATGCATGCAAATCCTGCACTCTTGGGAGCTTCTTTTCTTTTTATTTGACAGTTCTTTTTTTTTTTTTTTGGTACCAGGGATCGAACTCGGGACCTTGTGCTTGCAAAGCAGGCACTGGAACCACTGAGCTAAATCCCCAGCCCCTTGACAGTTCTTTTGACATCAGTATAGACAGCATGCTAATTTCTCTCTCTCTCTCTCTCTCAACTTTTACTTTGAGATAACTATACCTTCCCATGGAGCGTGCTATCTACTGTGCCCTGGTATGGCTATCCCACAGCTTGTTTAACAGTTCACCACTGAAGGACGTCTGGGATGTTTCGAGTTTTGGGCCATTAATGAATGAAACTGCTATGAGCACTTGTGTACAGATTTTCATGTAAGCATGTTTCATTTCTCTAGGATAAATGCCCAAGAGGGTAGCTGCTGGGTTGTATAGTAATTGCATATTTAGTAGTAGGAAAATATCCATAATAAAATTTTTCATTGTAACTATTTTTAAGTGTAGAGCTCAGTGGCATTAAGTGCATTCACACTGTACAATCAATACCACCACGAATCCCCAGAATTATTTTTTTTAACCTTGTGAAACTGAAACTTAGCTCCTTTCCCAATCCCTGGCAACCAACTACATGCCTATTTTTAGAAGAAACTACCAAACTCTTCTTCAGCGTAAAGGTACTATTGTACATTCTCACCAGCCATGTCTGAATGATCCAGTTTCTCAGCATCCTCACCAGCATTTGCTGTTGCCATTATTTTTTGTGTTGGCCATTTTGTAAAAATTTTATTTTTTTTATGGGCCTGGGATTTAGCTCAGTGGTTTTGCCGCATGCTGTGCAAGGGCAAAGACCCGAGTTCAATCCCCAGTACCCTCCCCCAAATTTTTTTTGTAGTTTTGGGGATGGAAGGAGTGGGGTATTCTAACTCTGAGCTACATATTCAGTCCTTTTTATTTTTTTTATTTTGAGATAGGGCCTCACTAAGTTGCCCAAGTTGGCCTTGCCTCAGCCTCCCAAGTAGCTGGGATTACAGGTGTGTGTCACCGTGCTCGGCTGTTTTAATTAGTCTGATAGGACCATAATGATATCTCATCAGGTTTTGCTTTGCAGCTCCCCAATGCCTAATGCTATTAAACACCTTTTTTTTTTTTTTTTTGAGGTTTCCCTGCAGTGCTTTATTAAGACAAAGCTGGGGGAGGACAAAGGGTCATTCTCCTCAAGGACCGAACCCCCCCCCGC
>NW_004624842.1:5303636-5344086 GCF_000247695.1 Heterocephalus glaber | reverse complement strand
GACTTGTTTACATGTCTTCTCATTTCAACTGGGGGTGGGGGTATGTGTGCTGCTGCGGCTCACTTCCTCTGTCTGGGCTCAGTGGTATGGCGGTCCAGAAGTTTCACCTCCTCTGCGCTGGGGGCTGCTCTCAGTTCAGCCTGGTCTTGAACTCACTGTAACCCAGGTTGGCCTGGAACTCATGGTTCTCCTGCCTCAGCCTCCCAAATGCTGGAATTACATGCATGTGCCACCATGCCCAGCTTATTTCTGTCTTTTGCTTATTTTCCTAGTAGGGTTTTTTTTTTCTGTTGAGTTTTGAATGTTCTTTATACTTTCAGAAATGTGGATTACAAGTATTTTCTCCTAGTTTGTCACTTAACAGGGTCTTTCAGAAATAAAATGTTTTTTAAATTTTAATAACATCCAGTTTATCAACTTTAGCCTTTATTAACCATACTTTTGGGGCCAAGTCTAAGAACTCTGACTTAACACTAGATCCCAAAAATTTTCCTTTCTTTTCACAGAGGGTTTTAAGCATTAGGGTTTGGGATGGGATTGAGTGTTTGTTCTGAAGTTTGACTCTTGCCAATGAGCAGCTTGGCTCTGTCCCTGGATGGTGGAGTTTTTGACCTTTTATGGCCCTTGTCATGCAGTCCTCCTGCCTCAGCCTCCCGAGCACTGGGATTACAAGTGTGTGCCACCATGCCCAGCTAAAGAACATAGGCATTGTAAATTTTGATAATTCCAAATTCCCCTGTGTTTTTTTTCTTTGTGGTACCAGGGATTGAACTCAGAACCTTGTGCTTGCAGGCAGGTGCCGTGCCACTGAGCTAAATCCCCAGCCCCAGTCCCCTGGAATTATTAAAGCACATGGGGAGGGCAGGATCAAAACTGCACAGTCAATGACATGTTAATTAAGGCTAGGGTCAGCCAAGGGTTGATGAAGACCACTGGGTGCTTGCCTAGAGACTTGTGTGTGGGCTGAGTACCTGATATATATATTATATATTATATATATATTATATATATTATATATATATAAAATATATATGAATGACTGAGCCCAGGGCCTTATGCATGCTAGGCAAGTACTCTACTGCTGAGCTGCAATGTCATCCTCCTTTGTATTTTTTATTTTGATACAGGGTCTTGTTAAATTGCCCAGGCTGACCCCGAACTTGTGATCCTCCTACCTCAGCCACTGGAGTAGCTAGAATTATAGGTGTGCCTATCAGACTCGGCTCTCACTCGTTCTTTTTATGCCTGTGTGCCATTGTGTGAATATACTGCAATGTATTTAATCATTTCCTGATGAGCACTTAGGTTCTTTCTAATAATTTGCCATTTTGAACAGTGCCACAGTGAATAACCTTGCATGGTCCTTATTTCACACTGAAAGGTTAAATGTTACTGTTGTATATCCTCAGAAATGGAATTATTTGGTGAAAGAGCACAGGCAGTTTAAGTTTTGATGATTTCAAATTCCCTTGCATTTCCATATTCTTCATTCTCTTCACCTGAGAGAAATAAGACTGCTTGTCCTCCTTAACAGAGGGAAATGTTAGGATTTTTGCCCATCGGATAGGGAAAAATGGTAGCTCAGTGTTTTAGTTTGCATTTTCCTTGTTATTAGTAATATTGACATCATAGTCTTCTTTTCTGCGACTCATTTGTTTTTAATATTTGCCTATTTTAATATATGGATTTTTTTTTAATTCCTGGAGCTCTTTACATATTAGGGAATTAGCTGTTTGTCTATGATGTGAATTGAGTGAAATTTCTGTTATTTTTCATTATGTATTTATTTACTTTTGTGGTACTGAGGATTCAACCCAGGGCCTTTGCACTGAGCTACATCCCCATGCCCTTCTATATTTTACTTTAGATAGAGTCTCACTAAGTTGCTCAGACTGGGCTAAAATCCTCCTGCCTCAGTCTCCCAGAGTGCTGGGATTATAGGGATGTTATTGTTATTTTTTGTCCAATGTATCTGAATTTCAAGTTATAATCTGGCATTTTCCATGCCCTGAAAATAAAGGATTCTCCCCACATTTCTTCTTACTATCTTTACTTTCTTATTTAAATATTTAATACAGGTAGAAATTATCCCGGTCAACAGAGTGAGGGATGGATCTAACTTGTTTTACCCATAGGATTACCCATTGTCCCATTGATTTTCTTTGAATATCCTATCTTACATGCTGTATATATTTTGAGTATATTTGGGGCTTTCTAGCCTGTTTAATTAGTCTTCCATCTATTCATATGTCAGCACAACACTGTTTTAATTTTTATAGTCATATAATAAGTTTAAATATTTGACAGGACTAGTCTTTTCTCATTCTTTTTCTTATTTATTTATTTTTCTTATAGAATTTAATATAGACTTGTTTAATTAAAAACAAATGTTGGTATTCATATTGTCATCAGGAGCTGGGCATGGTAGTGCATATCTGTAATTCCAGCACTTGGGAGGCTGAGGCAGAAGGATCACCCTGAGTTCAAGGCCAGCCTGAACTACATAATGAAACCCTGTTTCAAAAACAAAACAAAACAACAACAAAAACCAAAAACATATTGCCATAATGTTAAATATAGATATAAACCTAGGGAAAAACCAATATCTTTACTTTATTTATTTATTTGTTTATTTATTTTTGGTACCAGGGATCGAACTCGGGTCCTTGCACTAGCACAGCAGGCAGCAAAACCACTGAGCTAAATCTCTGGCCCACCTTTACATTATTTAGTTATCCAAGAACATGATGTCTTTTCTATTTGTTCAAATCGTTTATGCCCTTTGGTAGACTTTTTTTTTTTTAATTCAATTTTAATTTATTTTCATCACTTTTTCTTCATGATCCAGATATTTTAAAATGCAAATAAAAATTAACTTTCCATGATATATCAGGGACTGGCACTAAAAAAAATTTTTTTTTCAGATGGCAAGTGAGTTATACAAATGAAAATGTCAAATGGAGATCCAGTTATCAAAATGAAAGCACTCAACATATTAGAAGTTCACAATTATTTGTACAGAGCACATTTAAAAAGTCAGCTTGCTAACCAACTGTTGTGATTTTTAAAGAACTATTGCAGAGATTTGAAGAAAATAGATTTATTAGTTAACTCATAAAGAGATTAAAGAGCCTGAAACAAATATTAAAAAGAAATCGGTGCCTTTATTAGAATGGTATTAGGGTTTATATATACCAATTTTGGTAATCAAGTTATGTTTTTTTTAAATAAGAAATGACACTACAGAACTGCAATACTGGTCCAACAGTCTTGTCTTTACTTTCCTTTTAAAGCAAGAAACAGATGCGAGTAATTAGAAAGCACTAGCAGCCACCAGTTAATCCAAGATACTAGCTTCTTGTTCCAAAAGCGCTTGCAAAGAAAACCATTGGTGGGGAAAAAG
The DNA here is from genome assembly GCF_000247695.1 of Heterocephalus glaber. The sequence continues at coordinate 5,340,683 of NW_004624842.1, read as the reverse complement.
GAGAAGAGGAAAATGGAAGCAATTCATATCCTAATAACTGGAATCCCATAAGTGTGGACGCCAAGTCTCATGAGGCTGTTTTTTAAATTTATCCTTTACTTGGTCACTTTTTTTTTTCTCAAATACTAGTTTTTCTTTAACTTTTTTCCTCAAAGTATAAAAAGTATGAAATATAAACAAGCTCTTGCATTGCACACTTAGAAGTGTACAATTCAAGCATTATAGAGCTATCTACATACTGATAAAGCCCATCAAATCTTGGATAATTCAATAATATACAAAATATCAGGGCACAGAAAGAACTAAAACCCACTTCTTTTTGTTACAATAAGATTCAAATATTCAATCTAAAGAAAAAAATCATTTTGGCTCTCTTTTACATCTCCATGTTGATACGCTTATTAAGATATTCCTGTATAATCATGTTTGGTCTTACTATTTCAAGTCAGGTTTAAAACCTCAAAACCAGCCATCCAGACAAAACAGGATATCTGAAAGATTATCTCTTCTCCACCTCCCTAACCCCAATAACCCCGATTTTATGACATGACTCCAAACACTGGATTGTGACGACAAATGCTAGGTCCAATTTCTTCATAATCCTTTTTGGTGTGGCATACTTGGTAGAACTCAGGCATGGAAGCCAGCATTGATCCTCCAAACCAAACTTCATATCTCTGCATATGGTGTGTGATAGCTTGTACATCAATTGGTTTTGGCTTCAATCTACCGCCACTCAATTCCTCACTTAATTTGAGCCTGGCATCTACAGTTCTTTTCAGATCTCTTTGCAAGCGATGTCCAAAGTCCCTGAACATGGTTGAACCTCCAGAGAGGACAATATTCTTGTAGAGAGGACGTCTGACATCAATAGGACAATTCTGAATTACTTCATCTACAACTGCTGAAATAGGTTGTGTAAAGTCTGGATTAGCAAACTCTGGGTGAAAAAAGATTTCAGGTCCCAAGAATCTCTCATAACCAACATCAATGGAAAATTCTTTCTTTGAGATGGCATTGATTCCAGTATACTGTTTAATCCATTTTGATCCATCTGTGTCATACTTATTAAATTCTTTCACTAAATCTGGCCATACATAACTATAGCGCTCCTTTACTGCCTTAGCAGTTTCCAAGGATTGTTCTGGAGGGATTCCTACTTCTCGGTCTCTCAACATTTGCTGAATGAAATATGTTATATCTCGTCCTGCAATTGGAATATGTTTAATACAGCTGCCAATCACATATCCTTCAGCCACAGAAATGATATGAGTAACACCATCTCCACTGTCTATTACCGTACCAGTCAATGTCTGTTCCCTACTTGTCTTGAGGTCCAGGATGCAGCTAAGGCAAGAACAGCCTGCACAGCAATGTACAAGCCTGGAACGTTGAAGGACTCAAACATTATTTCAGCAGTATATTCCCTGTTTTCTGGAGTATTCAGTGGAGATTCGGTCAAAAGAAAATAATGGTCTTCAGGTTCTGCTCTTAAATATTTAAAGATCACTTGTTCCATAAACCTTTCCATTAAGTCCCAATCTTCAACTATACCATGGTGGATTGGCCACTTTGTAGCCTATGTAGGTTTTTCTATGGCTTCATCACCAATGAAGAAGTCTAGATCATCAACACCTTTCATCACCCTCCTCTGAGCTTGGTCACCTACTTTTGCTGACTCCTTAATAGCAATACAGGAAGGGATGATAAACTGTGGTTCTGTATTTCCAGCATATCCTAGTTTTGTGTATCCCGTGCCACAGTCCACCACACAGGCTGGCAGCCGTCCCGCCATCTTCCTCCTCTCCTGCTGCTGCCGCCGTGCTGCTTGGGGCCAGGAATTGGGGGCAGGAGCTGTGAGCTATCTGACCATCCATAGCTGGGCTGTCCTCTCCATCCCAGGGGGAGCTGGGAAGCCGAAGCAGTAGCCAGAAAGCAGCAGGCTGGGTCAGCAGCTCTTTGTTAGACTTTTAAGGTTTTCTTTTTCTTTCTTCTTCTTTATTATTTTTATTTTTCCTGTTTGTTTCCAGTGGTGGGGATTGAATCAGGGCCTTTGCACTGAGCTATATCCCCAGACTTTTTTATTTCTTCATTTTGAAACAAGGTCTTGTTAAGTTGCCCAGCCCGGGCTCAAACTTGCAGTCCTCCTGACTTAGTCTCCTTAGTAGTTGGGAGTACAAGCATATATCACCATGCTTGGCAAGGTTTTCTCGATCTGGTGCCTTTATTCCTAAATATTTTGTAGAGAAATATTTAAGTTTCCTTACAATTCGAATTTTTTGTGTATTTTACATTGCTATTGTAAATGGGACATTTTCTTGCATTATGCTTTTTAACTGGCTGTTGTTCACATTTGTCAAAGTAGATGATGTTTGTTAATCCTTTACCATGTTATTCTATGGAATTCTGCTATTGTTTGCAACAGTTTCTGAATTGATTCTCTTGATATTTCCAATTATGTAAGCCTTTTCTCCAAATAGTGATGCATTTCTTTCTTCTTTTCCAAATTTATGAAATAATAAGATCACCTATTAAGAAGATGCCTGGCAGGGAGGGTAATGGAGAGGTAGATATGATCAAAATATGTGTTATGTGTGTATGCAAATACCTCGTTGAAGCCCAAGATTTTGTAAAATTAATATGAACTAATAAAAAAACAAAAAAAAGAAGGTCCCTAGAAAACGTGGATTTGATCCCAAGCACCACAAAGAGAGGAGAGAGAAAAAACAGTCAGTTCCCTGCCCTTGTAATCTATTTGGAAAAGAAATGTCTTAGCAAATTAATGGTAATAAAGGATACAAAGGACAGAGTCAAGAAAAGAAATGTCTTAATCACCCTTCTCCTAGCTAAGACACAATACCCAACACCCACAGTTTAAAGGAGGAGAGGTTTATTTTGGCTTACAGTTTGTAGAGGTTTCAGTCCTTAACCAGCTGGCTCCAGGGCAAGAAGGGCCTGGTGGAAGGGGCTTCTGGGGAGGCAAACTGCTCACTTCATGGTATCCAGAAAGCAGAGAGTCTGAGAGAGGAACTAGGAAGGGAGTTAAAATCTCCTGGGTCATACTCACAGTGATGTGCCTCTTCTGACCAGACTTTACCTCTTTACAGCAAGTCAGCTATAAGTCCCCTAAATCAAATCACCTTCCAAAAGTCTTGCCTTTAATTTCATGAAGCTTTAGGGGACATCTAGATATAAACCACAATAAGCTTAGGTGTCCAGAATTGTAGTCCAGGTTTATTTGCAGGGGCTGTATAATCAGCCTGTTAGGTAAAGGGCCTGCCTTCTTCTACCCCTATCACTGCTAGTCCTCAAATAGCCGGCTCAGAACTGCCTCTCAAAACCTAGCCATAATTTGTCCACCCTGGGCTAAACCAATTTAACTAAAAATCTCACTGTTGTTGTTGTTGGTGGTGGAAATGCTGGCTTTCCTAAGTAAGCACCGTGGCTTCTTACACCAGAACTCAACCCTCCCCTTTCCCCTTTCCATAGTCTCAGGAAGAACTGGGGGCCAGGGATTTAGTTCAGTGGTTCATCCACCTGCCTTGCAAGTGCAAGGTCCTGAGTTCGATCCCTGGTACCAAAAAGAAAAAAGAAAAAGAAAAGAAATACCCCTCGGGAGGAAGAAGCAGAACCTTTTGTTGCGATAGATCTAGGTCTAAGACACATTGCTAAATAAAATATTCCTATCACAAAACAATGTACTTATTTTTATCTTGAAAAATATTAATATATGCTAGCACATGCATAAAGAGAGATCTAGAGGGATATTCACTAAGATTATGGTAATAGCTATCGTCTCTAGAGGTTGTAGCTATGAGCAATATTTATTTTCCATGTTGTCTGTGTCAATAATGTTGGTGTTTCTTAATAGCAATCAGGTATTGCCCTTATCATTAGGAGAGGAAGGAAAAGAGGTGGGAGGGAGAGAAGAAGAGAGGGATAGAGGGAGGGGAGGCACTCTACTGCATACTAAAATGTTTATGAATGAAATTATATGATGTATGAGATTTGCTTTAAAATAATATGGGAGAAGAGGAAATGTGTGTGGGTGGAGATGAAGCCATACTGGCCACAGCCGTTAATCACTAAAGTTGGGTGATGGGCTCATGGGTCTTTTTTATACAATTCCCTCTTCTTTCGTATATACTTGAAATTTTATACAATAATTTTTTTTCAGGTACTGGGGGATTCAATCCAGGGGTTCTCTACTACTGAGCTACACCCCCAGCCCTTTTAAAAACTTAAAAATTTTTTTTGGTATCGGGGATTGAACTCAGGACCTTGTGCCTGTGAGCCAGGTGTGGTGCCACTGAGCAAATCCTCAGCCCAGAAATTTTAAATTTTCAGACAAAGTCTTGCTAAATTGTCCAAGTGGGACTCAAATTTAAGATCCTCCTGCCTCAGCCTCCCGGAATACTGGGATTACAGTTATACACTGCCATACTCAGCATGAAAAGACTTTTAAAAGAGATCATTTTATAGACAGATATGAAGAGCCATCCACACGGTAGTATTTCAAAGTTATAAAATTGTATACTATCTCATCTGTGTGCAGTGATACTTAAATACCTATATATTTGGTATATGTGTGGGAAAAAAATCTGGAAAGATCAAATAACCCTAACAAGCAATTTTCTGAACACTTTAGAGTTAGTGTCAGGCAGCATCTTAAATATAAAAATTTCTAGTTTCTTTTTAAGATGATATATTTAAAGTCACCAGCCACAGGTCATTTGGAAAATTAAGTCTTTGCTAGCTCTGTAAATTCTTTGATACACAGTTGGCACTCTATATCTGTGTATCCCATATTCATGGATCCAACCAACTATGGATCAAAAATACTCGAGAAAAAAATGTGTCTGTGCTGAACACGTACAGACTTTTCCCCTTGTCATCATCCCCTAAGCAATACTATTTGCATACCACTTACCTGGTATTAGATATTGTAAGTAGGCTAGAATTGATTTAAAGTATATGGGACATTGTACAAAGATTATTTACAGACACTATGTCTTTTACGTAAGGGACTTGAATTGTCTGCATATTTCGGTGTCCTCCATGGGTACCGAGGGATGACTGTAGTTCCCATCAAAGGGTTGTGTCTATGCCCCCTTCTACTAAATCTGGTTGGGCTTCTGACTGTTCTGACCAATAGAATCTAGCAGAAGTGATTCAGTATGATTTCAGAGACTACATCATCAAGGATCATGTGGCTGCTGCCTTGCTGTCTGCAATTCTTGCTCCTGGAGCCCTGAGCCACTATGCATGAGGTTGGAACACCCAGTGGGTGCCATGCTAGGAGGAAGCCCAAGCCACAAGGAGAAGTGTTGGGTAGGTGCTGTGGTCAACAGTCCCCCGTGAGTCCAGCTTATGGGTCATACTAGCCCTTGCATCAGACATGGGAGGAGAGAATTTTCAGGTCACACCAGCCCTCAGCCATTTGCATCTCCCATGATAAGGCCCTGAACATCATGGAACAAAAATGAGTCATCCTCAATGTACCCTGTCTGCATTCCCAATCCTCAGCATCTGTGAGCAGAATAAAATTACTATTGATTTATGAAATAAGTGGGATGATTTGTTACACAGCAATAGATAACTGGAACATCTAGTCTTTTAGTTATGTGAGATTATTACATTCAGTTATTATGGCTTGAGTCATTTACAAAGCATTTTCCCCCCTCACTTGCAGTTAATCACAGCCTAACTTATATACACTTGTAGTTTTATACATACATATATATATATATATATATATATATATATACTTTTTTTTTTTTTCCCCTTAAGAATAGGAAAATTTTGGGCCGGGGATTTAGCTCAGTGGTTCTGCCTCCTGCCTCACAAGTACAAGGTCCCAAGTTCAATCCCCGGTACCGGAAGGAAAAAAAAAAAAAGAATAGGAAAATTTACTGGGGAATCAGAATGGGGAATAAGAATAGGGAATAGGAATGGAGAATAAAAATAGCTCCTAAGAGACAGGAGGGGTCCAGAATAGGTTGCCCTTTATTTATATTTTTAAGTTAACCTTTTCATTTAAATATGCAATGAAAGAGGAAAATCTTTGGCTGGGCAAAGTGGTATGTGCCTGTAGTCCCAGCTACTCAGGAGGCCGAGGCAGAAGGATCCCCTTTACCAAGGAGTTCAAAGCTGGCCTGGGCAACATAACAAGACCCTGTCTCAAAAAAATAAATTAACTAAAAGGAAAATCTTTTAAAGTATTTTTCTAACACACATTAGAAACAATTGCTATTAAAATTTAAAATACATATTTTCCCATTTTTTTATCAACTAAAATAATGTAGTGACCCACTGGAGATACATCCCCTTCTAGGAATTACTGTACAAAGCTTTTCTTCTAATCACAATGGTCTCTTCTAGCTTTTACATTTGAGAAGGTAAGAGGTTCCCTTTTCCAGGTTATCTCTGCATGTTGTCCCAGAACCTTCTCTCACCAGCACTCTCCTTTGGGGGCAGGATCGCGCTATATAGTTCAGGCTGGACTTCAACTTGAACTTACTATATAATTGAACTCATAGCAATCCTCCTGCCTCAGCCTCTCAAGTTCTAGAGTTACAGGGATGTGCCACCACCCTCAGCAAAGCCCTCTCTTTTCTGAAGATGTTCGGAAACTTCATTCCTGTACAGTTAGCATTCATGGGAGGTGACCCATATCAGGAACTGTGAAGGGTCTGAGACTTTTCACTAGTTGCGAATTCATCATCTAAACTGTTTCATGGCTGCTGGCAAAAGATACAGATTCCTAGGGACTGTATTCCTCACAGAGAAAGAGTAGGCAGAGTGCAGGTGCACCCAGATGCCCCATGCTGCTCAAGCCCCAAGGAGGCGAGACAGGTGGGTCTGCATGCAAAATAAGCTCGGTCAGAGGAGAGGAATACAGAGCTGGGGGAAATGACTGCTTTGCAATAAGCAGCACCAAGCCTGCTGTTGGCCAGAGAAGACACAACTTCATCCCTCAAGGTTTCCTGCTGCGAACACAACTCTGGTGACTGTTCTGGATCAAGGGCAGTCACGGCCTTGGATTCGTGGACCCCAAGAACACAGAGATGCTCAGGGCCATGGTATCCCCATCACAAGCCCCAGAAGATGAGATAGGCTATGAGATCCCAGAGCTTAATCTCCACCATTCTTTCCTCCACTTTTTTTTTTTTTTTGGTACCGGGGATCAAACTCAGGGACCTTGTGCTAGCGAGGCAGGCGGCAGAACCTCTGAGCTAAATCCCTGGCCCCTCTTTCCTCCACTCTTAAAAGCAAAAGGTCAGTAAAACGGTGGTGGTGAGGTATTATAGGTTCATCTTGATTCCATTTTAATAATAATAAAGTAATAAAAGGTGAACAATTGGCTCACTTTAGTAGTTTAACTTTTATTAGTAAAACACTCCAAATGTTGGGCTTTTACAGTTTGCACATTTGAGAGAAATCATACTAATGGCTTGTGCCAATGAGCTATTGCTATAGTAATGCTGCACAATAATCAAACTGAGTCTGTCCATGGCATGTGACAGTAAGCATTCAGTTTTGTGTCATGAATTTCTTGGTCAGTGTGGTGGCTCTGCTTCAATCCACATGTTGGCTGGGAGGCTCACTCTGTGCATATTCTATCTGTCCCCCGAAACCAGTGGCTAACCAGGACCTACTGTCTTTAGCTCTTCGAGATCATGGAACTGCAAGAAACCATCCCCAATTGTGTTTCCAGGCCCTTTTGCTTAATGTCTGGTGCTATTCCTTTGGCCAAAGGAAGTCTCGTGGCCAAGCTCAAAGTCCAGTTGTGAGGAAATATGCTCCATCGTGGAGGTGGCGCATAAGGGAGGAAACATTCCTGACATCAATCTAATCTATCATCTACCACAGCCCCTGGTTTTACTTACATTCTTGACTCACAGAGGTCCTCATGTTTTCTTTGTAAGTCTTTCCTATATTCTCCCCTCCACCCCAAAGTACCAAAGTACAATTAACTCTCAAATAATGACTATTCACACAGTGGGTTCTTCCCCCACCTCCCAGAACAGGCTCTCGAAAAATTCATACAGTACTTAGTTTACTCAATTCATCAACACTTTCCAGTAACAAAGAAGAAACAAAACATTGCCTTGCAGTTTATGCCTGTAAGCCTCCTCCTCTGCCCATCAGGCTGGGGCCAGCTCTTAGGGGACTTGATAATAACTCCAGTGCTTTATGTTCAGGCTTTGACACACACAGGAGACCTTCTGTTTGAGAAAAGACACGTATTGTGCAATTCTTCATAAAGGATAGCTTTGTTCTAGTTTTTATGGTTATATAAGGTTATAAAAAGTAATAAATTAATTTAGAAATGATTCAGAAAGGAGAGAGATAATACTAGTCAGAACAATAGCTAAAACATCTATTTTCTTTGCTGCCTTATATAGTAGAGGAGAACAAACTCAGGGAACGGGTTTTACAAAGAGTTTACTCAGCACCAGACTCAGAATGTTGTATCATGGTAACATTTCCCCCCTTTATCTTGTGCACATGCACACACGTGCCTGCGCGCGTGTGTGTGTGTGTGTGTGTGTATGTGTGTGTGTGAAAAGAGGAGTTAAGTAGTGGTTATGTGTATTCCCAGGAATCCCTGGAAGGTATTTCTAATATACCAAAAGACAATGCGGTCAGCAGCCAGCTCTCTGCAGCGCCTCCCTCTCTCTTTTTTTTTCCCCCCTCCCTGTCTCTTGTCCCTTCTCCAGCCCCTGCCTGTGAATATCTCTTGCCTGGGAGCCTAGCTGAAGTCTCCTCCTCCATTGCTAGGGATATTTGTATTGGTCCAGGTTCTTTGTTGGACATAACAGACGCCCATCCACAACTAGTTTGAACAAGACAAGGGGATTTACTGGTTCACACAACCAAACCATTGACATGTGAGGTAGAACTGATCTCAGGGCTTCCTGGATTCAGATATCCAATTTCCACTGGGCTCTTCATTTTTTCTACTGCTCTTTGCTTGTCAAAGCCATTCTTGCCTATCGAAGAAGAACTTTCTCCTGCAGGAGAGGAATATGGACCCAGAAATTCCAGAGTCACAGCCTCTGGCTTTAGTAACTCTTACAGTATAGAGAATATTTCTTCCTTACCTTTGGTGTAAAAAGCTCCTGCTAATGTCTGTAATTGGTCTGAGTCACATGTTCATGACCTGGGCTAATCACTGCACAATAAAGTTGGCTGCTGGAGAAATCACTGGGAACCATGAATTCACTTTAAAGTGTATAAACAGTAGAGCTGCTCAGAGGGCTGTGAGGTGGGTAGCCAGCCCTTCCCCAGTCTGGACCTTAGGTGGCTCATTGGTACACTGGGGTGGGAGGAGGTGATCTAGAAGTCCCTCCCACTCTGCATCTGGTGATCTTGCTATAAAATAACTCTACTCTGTGAGGCAGCTACCTCTCACACTGTCTTTGGCAGCCATCTGGGTTTGATCCTTGTGCGTCAGTGGCCGGGGCAGGTTAAATGCTACCAGGATAACCGGCCTCAGGTGTGAAACAGACAGGCAGCAGCTGCCCATCTCTCTGGGGCAGTGTTGTTGGAAACATGGTCATCTATCGTCCCTGTACCCCTGGGAGGGCTGGTTCCTAACCAGCTTCACTGTTGTTGTGACTCTGAGGCTTGGGGCATTCTGATCTTGACGTGAGGGATGGGATTTCCCAGGCCTGCCCGAGTTTTGGAACTGCTCTGCCATGCCACTGATCAAATCCCTTGTCATTTCTTTGGCCCTTTGTTTACTCCTCTTCTTCCTCCTCCTCTTCTTCTTTTCCTTCTCTTTCTTCTTTTTGGTGCTGGGAATTGAACCCAGAGGTGCTCTGACATTGAGCTACATCCCCAGCTCCTGCCCCACCCCCATTTTTTGAGATAGGGTCTCGATAAGTTGCCCAAGCAGCACTTGAACTTCAGATCCTCCTGCCTCAACCTTCCAACCTTTACCTCTTCTTCAAGCATATTTTAACTCACCCAGAAGCCTTAGGGAGCAATGTGGAATTTTCTGAAAATTGGCCCTCTGTCAAAAGATTAACATCTAACTGTAAACTTATTTATCTTAAATTGTTTGTTTTATTTTGAGCTAAAATGTATACATCATATGTTATGATAAATCTTTTTTTGTAGTACTGGGGATTGAACCAAGCATCTTTACATTGAATCACATTCAAACCCTTTAAAAAATTCTTTTATTTATTTATTTTGGTACCGGGGATCGAACTCAAGTCCTTGCGCTTGCACAGCAAAAATTCTTTTATTTTGAGACAGGGTCTTGCTTACACACTAAGTTGCCCAGGCTGGGCTTGAACTTGCAATCCTGAGCCTCCCAAGGTACTGGGATTTGAACTAATATTTTTGATTGACTGAATATGTTTTGATAATATGAAGGGGCTTCTACCATATGTATTTATTGTAGGTCACCTCCCAATAGAATATATAATGGATATGACATTTTAAAAATATGAAATAGTGTCTCAGGGTTCCCTCAGATACACATCTTGGAACAAAAATTTGAGACCAAGTAGATTATTTGGAGGATGATCCTAGGAACACAATTTGAGTAGGGAGTGAGACAGGGAGAGAAAGCAATTTGCCACTGTGGGCATCTGGGGTTTAATTCCACAAGAGGGTCTGAGAGTCAGAAATACTCCTCAGAGTTACCCCATGTGATGCGAAAGGACATGGGGGTCACTGTGAATTCCCCTGTCATTGACTGGAAGATATTTCTGTTAGCAATACGTCTCCTGTCCTTCTATCTTATCTAGAGAGTGGGCTGAGCTTGCTCCTGTGGCCAGGAAAAAGCCCTCAGCAGGGCCACAGCTGCCACAATCATCTTTGTAGTGCTGAGGAGAGACACAGCCTGGGTATTGACAGTCAGCAACAGATGGATTTTCACTCCTTGGACTCATGATATGCTGGGATCTCTCAACCCCACCTTGAGTCAGTGGTCCGAATGTGGGCGTGGATGCCGTCCCTGGCCTCTCAGGTAACCTTCCCAGATGATGGCCTAAGGATCCATGTGGGGACCAGTTGACACCCATACACCAGCTTAAGTACAGGAAGTGGGTGGGGACACAGTAAGATGAACTTTTGACTCAACAGGAGCTGGGTGTGCAGCTTAGCAGAAGGGGTCATCCGAAACACACACAAGGCCTTGGGTTTGATCTCTAGCACCAAGGGGGGAAAAGATACAAAACATTTACCTACACGACATTGTTTTAAACTGAGAAAGCCTCGGTTACAATTAATAATCAGGTTTATATCTTTCTGTCAGTAAAAGAAAATAAGGGAAGAACAAGAAAACAATTGTCACTTATAGAAAATAAAGAACATAGAATTCTTTTGTGCCAATGAGTTGTAGAGGGTAGTTTAATCCCCCAACAAATATAATCTCCACCAGGATAGGCACCTTTACCTGGTTTAATCATTGCAAAACATGTGAAAAAATGTTTGTTGTATTTCCACTCAGCATTTCTCTACCAGGGGCCCATTCCCTCCCAAGATCTAAGTCATTTAATTGCAGTCAGTTTATCACAGCTTCATCCAGAGCTGAGCAGCAGTGCTGGTATCTTCTCTTGGACAATCAAGCGCTTTAGTGGAGAGCCATGGATGAGGGGCTGCTCTTCATGCCCCTGGTAAGGCTGTCAGAGCACTGGATGTGACTCTGTGCCCTTTCCATTTAATGTCCTCTTAATTCATGTACTAGCTGGGCTGTCCCTCACTGCCTGTGTGTGTCTCCCAGGGGCATCATGATCAAGGATGAACAGTTCATCTCCATCCTTCTGTATGTCTCCAGTCATGGAGTACAGCTGGATGCCACACCCAGCAATGCCCATCTAGTTGGGTGACCTTGAGTGAGTCACTTTCCCTCTCTGAGCCTTGGATTCTTTATCTGCACAGGGCAGCGGCTTTTGAGTGTGGCTCTTGGCTACTCGCTCGTGGTGCGGACACTGTGTGACTCTTCAACACTGCAGGTCTATGCAGCTCTCCACTCATGAGGATTTCTCTACTGATGTGGATCTGGAGTCAGCCAGACTTCCTGGGTTCAGGAAGCCACCACCTCTCCCTGTGTGGCTGAGTCACTTAACCTCTGTCAGCCTCTCTCTCTTTTCTCTTTCCCTTCCTCTCTCCCCCCTCCTTCTTGCTGTACTGGGAATTGAACTCAGGGCCTTACACATGCTAACCATAGGCTCTACCACTGAGCTACATTCCCAGCCCTTTCCGTTTATTTTGAGTCAGTCTCACTAAATAGCTCAAGCTGGCCTTGAACTTGTGATTCTTGTCTTAGACTTCTGAGTAGCTGGGACTACAGGCATGTACCAGCGTACCTGGCTGGTTTCTTATTTATAATTCACACACACACACACACACACACACACACACACACACACACAGAGAGAAATAAAACCACACACTGTCTTAAGGATACTGAGTTTGAATCCCCAACCTGCTGCTTGTTAGTTGCACGACCTTGGGCAACCTAACCTCTCTGACTGCTTCCTCATCTAGGTGGGAAAAGTAATAGCACTTTCCTCATGAACTGCCATGGGGATTAAGCAAGTTAATATATGAAACATTTCGAATGGCACCAGCTCTGAATGATGGTTGCTGTTACTATGACCACCCATATGGCCCGGGAAGAAGTCTGACTTTTCTTACCCTAAACTGAGCATAGTAATATGCACAGAATAGGTGGTTATGATGATAAAAGGCAACACAAGCAAAGTAACAATAGCTAAAATTTATTAAACCTTACATCAAATCAGGTATTATGTGGTCTGACTCAGAAATGTGCTTGACAGTAAGAGGTAAAAAGCAAAATAACAGCAGTACAAATGCAGGAGGCTTTATTTATCTTCTGCAGCAAGAAGTCTGGAAAAACCCAGGCTCTTTATTTCTACTTTGCCATCCTTATCAAGTGAATTTTTGTCTTCAAGGTTTCAAGATGGCTGCTGTGGCTCTGTGTATCACATCTGTGTTCCAGGTAGAACATGGGGAACCGAGGGGGAGAATGGAGGGTGGGGGAAGAAAGTGCAAAAAAGGCTAAATAATGCCAGTTGAGTTTGTCACTTAACCAAACAAACCTTTTCTGAGAACACCAAGGAATTTCCACTTGTATTTCACGAGCCAGAACTTTGTCATATGGCCAATCTTATCTTTTAGAGAGCACTGGAAATCCAGCCAGCTTTCATTTTTTTTTTTTTTTTGGTACTGCGGATCGAACTCAGGTCCTTGAGCTTGTGCAGCAGGCGGCGAAACCACGAGCTAAATCCCGGCCCCAAGCCAGCCTTCATGGGAAGGGAGGCTGTGTAAACAATTGATAGGCAGCCAATGTAAAATATCTGCCACATCATGCATTTCCCAATTTAACCCCCATTAAAGCCTTGAAAGACTAAAACATGATTTCTGTTAGAGGTGTGTAAACTGAGGCTAGGAGAGGAAAAGGAGTACCCAGGGATACACAGCTTCTAAGGGGCAGAGCCACTGGAGGGTTTGGGCCTTTCCCTGTTATATGTTGCTGTAAAGTGTCTATGGTAGGTCTGGCCCACAAGTACTGCAGGTCTGGCTTTTGGGGGGTGGCAGCACTAGGGATTGAACCTAGCGCCTTTGTACTGAACTATATCCCTAGCCCCCCTGTTTTTTGGAGACAGGATCTTGTAAGTTGCCCAGGCTGAGCTGGAACTTGTGATCCTCCTGCCTCAGCCTCCCAGAGTTCTGGGATTACAGGTGCACACCACTACACTCAGTACAGTAAGTGCTTAGTGGGTATTAATTCCATTTTACTCTGGCCCTCAGCTTCTCCACCTATAAAAATGAGAGCAATAATCCCACTCTCAATTACAAAAAAGAAAAATTAAACACATGAATTACAACTATGTAATGTAAACATGACTGTGGATAATTGAGAGGCAATGTGCAAAAATAAAAGTAGTGTAATGGAGTAAAAAAAAAAAATCCACTCTCTTAGGACTGAAAGGGCTGTGAGAATTCCATGTAGCTAGGAAATGTCATGGAATATGATTGCTTTTCTTATGTAACAAAGCACTCCAAAACTTAGCGGTTTCAAATGATCTGCTCATGGATGTTCAGTCTGGACTGGGCTCAGGTGGGCGGCTTTTTGACTGACCCTGTGGGTGATAACTCTCATGGTGGCACTCAGTTGGCAAGGTTGGCCAGGGGCTGGGCTCAGCTGGGAAGCTGGCTTCCGATTCTCCCACAGCAGTTTTAGGCCTCTTCCATCTGTGTGCTCTCTCCAGCAGGCAGCTAGACTTCCTACACAGTTGTTCATGGGTCCTGGGAATGAGTACTCCAAGAGGACAAGCCCTGGTGTGCAGGCCTTTAATAAGCCTCTGCCTGTGTCATGTTTGCCAAGGTTCCACTGAGCAGGGTGCCTCACATGGCCGAGCCCCAAGTCCACTTGCAGGGGGCCACGTAAGAGTGTGAATGCCTGGGAGCATGGTTCATTGACCACCAAAATAACAAACTGCCACTATTGTTTTCATGGTGTCTGACCAAAGGCTAGAGGAAGGGAGGCTACACCTTCACCACTGGGTGAAATTTGATAGTCCTTGTGTCTCTGCCCTCTGAACTATCTCCTGATGAACCTGCCCACATCTGATTTCACCTCTGCTTTGCAGTTTTGCCTGGCACAAGCAGGCTTTCAGAGACTAGACCAGGTTTCAACTCATGGTGCCAATCTAAGCGATTGGTATGGTTGTCTGTGCATGGAGGATTCTGTGGTAGGTGGGGTGGAATGTCCTGATTGGCCAGGCCTGGGTCAGGTGCCATCAGGGTCCCCTAATTGAACTCTAAACTGAGTTTTCAGGTACCTACCTGGTCAAGCATTCCTGGGGGAGAGCAAATAAGAACTGGAACCAACATCTGGCCACAGATTCTTAAAATAGTATGGAAAAGTGGAGGAGCAGATGGAGAAAATGAGTGGAAGTATGATGGGTGACACATTCAGAAATGTACCTGGGAGATCAGGTCAAAGCAAGGTTGATCGAGAAGTCTGTGAAGGTGTGTGTGACTCTTCTGATCACTGGGAGCGGGATGGGAGTGGAAGGCTGCATGTATTTTTCATTTCCTGGGCACTCAACCCTTTTTGAATAAGATGCTTCAGAAATGATTTTCCTCATTAAAACAAATGCCACAGATGCAATGCGCCTTCCTCATTTATATTTTGTCTAATGTGCCTCTGCTTGAGCAAGTCAGCCCTTAATGTCAATTTCAATTAATGCTGCTGCCTCTGATCTTGGCAGTGCCACTCATGGATGCAATGGGGGGCAGAAGAAGGTCACTGGGATGTGGGAGGCAGTGGTCCCTCTTGTTAGGAAGCTTGAAGGCCTTGGTGAGGACACATTGGGAGGAAAGATGTGGAATCATTTGCTCCCTGCTTAATGAAGACTTTAAGACTTTACACTTTAAAGATGCCAGCCTGTTTTTTGTTTGATAAAAAACGAATGTGGAGACCCAGTGGCAAGGTAGACAGTAAAGAAAAGGCTCTGGGGGTTGAGCCAGCAAGGAATGAGGCACGCCTTACTTGACTTAAGAGTTTCCCCCATAACTCTGAGTCCCCAGCCTACAGTCACAGGGTAGGGACTGTAGGCTTCAGGCCTGATCTCTGCTGTTGTCCTGAGGGGCTCCTGCTTCTGCCACATGTACTTTCTTCCCTTCCGGCTGAGATGGGCGGCGGGGGGTTGTCTCCGACCAACAGGTGTGTGCATGGCCTAAGCTCAGCATGGCAGTGTGATGGACCAGAGATTGGGGTGAGGGTCGCAGAGCAAGGCTCAGGGAGAGCTCGAGACAATCACAACCTGCCAAACTTTCTCCCTTCCTTCGTTTTAAGAGAACTTGTTCAAGAAAAAACATGGATATGTGTTTTCCAAGAGATGAGTCTCAGGAATTATTTTCTCCCTTCTGAAAAGTCAGAATTGTTGTTTTTCATTTTCACCATCAATAATAATCAGTGTAAGAGCTTATTATTTCCTGAGCACCTTCTATGTATTGGGGGATACAACATACACTATCTCTAGTCTTCACATAACTTTCAAGGTAAATGAGACTTACGCCAACTTTACAGAGAGGAAATTGGGGTCCCAGAGCCTGAGGAGCTTGTCCTGTAAGTGGCAGAGTTAGGGTTTGAACTGAAGCTTGTTCATTGGATTTCTCACTCTACTATCATCAATTCCGGAACAATGGGGAGGTCCAGGCTCCTGGCTAAGACTTGCTAATGCATGCATCTGAAATGACAAATGTCTTCTATGCAATCCCAGACATTCATGTTGATAGGGATTAAACATAGAGTTTATCCTGCACTCTATAAGGTGTCAAAATGCTAGAGCTCCTGGCATATTCTGCAATCCCTTTGATGGGCAGTTTTCAGTGTACACAATGTATGAATTCCCTCTGTGGGCTTCATTTCTCTATCTCTAAAAATGGGCAAGCTGGACTGTATCTCCAAGGTTGAGTTCAGTTCAATACAACCTGACAGCGCTTATAGGAACCTCCTTTGTGAAAGGACAGGAAGTTTGTGAACCTTCCTGTGTGGGAGGGCTACAAAGATGGATAAGACAGACCTTGTTCCTAGGTGAACTGGATGTGTGCTCTAATGGTCAATAATAAAGGGCAACCGACCTAGGAGAGCAAAACATCTCATTTAGACTTAGCCAGTGGCTATGTGCATGGCAAAGGAGACAATGCAGGCTTCAAGGAGGAGACACCATTAACACCTGGTCCTAGAAATACTGGAACATGAAGGAGTGGAGATAGGAGGAAGCTTTTCCCAGCCAACACTACATGGGGCAGAAGAACCACCTAGTCAACCCGTAAATTTATGAGACGTGACAAATTGTTACACGCCACTAAATTTTGGGATGGTTTGTTATATAGCAAGAGAAAATTAAAATAGACCCCATAGGTGTCTAATTACAGGCTTTAACATAAAAGGCCAAAGATTGCAAATTTTCAGGCCACAGTCTACAAGAATTGGCCTAAAGACATAATTTATTTGGCTTACACAGAGTTTGTTTTTTTTTTTTGGTACCAGGGATCGAACTTGGGTCCTTGCGCTTGCAAGGCAAGCGATGGAACCACTGAGCTAAATCCCCAGCATACACAGAGTTATTTTAAAGTATTTGAGTCAGTATTTAAAGTTTGGAAGATTTTACATGAAAATCTGGATTTGGGGGTTCTCTTGAAAAATCCTGCATCTCAGGACCTGGGTCCTGTCCCTTATCTATGCGGAATGCACTCTCTAGTTCACTACAGTGCTATCCATGCCCTATTGTCTCACTCCTAATCTGCTTTGTGACCCCTACAGGCATCTGAGTTTTTGATCCATGCTGTTGGCATGGCAATGGGAAACCACTGAAGAGTTCTGAGTAGAGGAGAAATGATGAGAGCTGGGCGGTGAGATTGTATTAGTGGGGTGACTCTAGGGTAGGTATAGTAAAAAATCTATTATTTAATCTGCCCAGAATCATGAACTTCATTTATCAGAAACGTTCTTTCCCCTTGTTTGATTACATGGGTCTAATTGGGCTGCCAAGATCTCCTTAGATTTCCCACCTCTCCATTCACAATGATTGGTTAGCATGTACTTCACATCTGGGTGTGGGGTGCATGCCTGGAATCCAAACACTATGAGAGGCTGAGAGAGGAGAATCACAAGTTTGACCCTAGCCTGGGCAACTTAGTAAACCCTGTCTCAAAATAAAAAAAATAGAAAAGGTCTGGGGATGTAGCTCAGTGTGAAGGGCTTGGATTCTATCCCCAGGATCAAAAGGTGTGTGTGTGGGGGTGTCAAAAGTGGTATTTTACTGAAGCTGGCCCTGTCATAGTACCTGGCCTTCCAGCCATAGATGGATTATTGGTTCATGGATGGACACCTATTTATATTGGACCAATGTCCCTCCATAAAATTGTGTCCTTCGGACTAAAGGCAGAAAGCCTCAGTCACTGGGGAGCAGCTGAAAGGTTTAAGGGTGACAGCTGCTGCAGCCAAGTGTCTAGCCTTGAGGAGAAAACCACACACACAGAAGGAAAAACAAGGACCAGGGGAAAGGCTCTGTGCTCCCAACCAAGTGTCTTTTTCTGCGCCTTCCCATCAGTTCTGGGAGCTTCCCATGCCCTCCTCATACATTTCTTTTTCTAATAGCCCGATTTCTCTTCCTCTCCTTCTCCTTCTCCCCTCCCTCCCCTTTCCCTTTCTCCTCCTCCCTTCCTCTTCCTCCCTGTCCTCTTCCGTTTTAAAATTTGCATCGGAGAACCCATTATGCCCTGTGGCTCTGAGGCAATGCTAGGAGGGCTACTCCTTATCCCAGTCAGGGAGGAGCACAGAGAGGGAAGAGCATGAAGGAAGAAGTGAGAGTCTGGGAGAGAACTATCCTTTCCTGCAGAACCTTAGGAAATCTCTGTATCTTTACGAGCCTCAGTTTCCCTATGTGTAAAATGGACCTGGAAAAGAATGTGATCTTAAGCTGCATTTTGCAATATGCTAAGATTTTGTGGAGGGCCTACTGCTTAAGGAGTGTGGTTTGTGGCAGGGTGGGAAGGCCTAGTAGGAAGGACTGTGGATCCCCATTCCTCACTTCATGCAGAGGCACCTCCTCTCTCTCATCTGTTTTATGGATCACCTTTCTGTAGAAGGTCTTGCTTATGAAGATTCTATAGTGTAACAAGTTTCAAAAACCCTAGACAATGTGTCTTTGAATTCTGATAGTTCATGATTTTATAGGTTATTGGAGGAAGAAAATGGCTTTCACAATGATAATAAAACTGTTTTTTGACTGCTGTATGTCAAGCACTATGCTAAATGCTTCGTATCCATTTATCTTACGTTAAAATATCCTTACAGCAGTGCTATGAGGTACGGAATTAATTATGCCCATTGAGCAGATAATGACCTGGGATTTGAAGGATGAAGTAATTTTGCTCACTATCATACCTGATAAGTAATGAAGTGGGGTTTGAACCTAAATCGATTGAAGGAGTGAACTGGCAGTCCACAGGCCAAACTCAGCCTTAAGATGCATGTCTTCTGGTTTGTGCAGTGCTTTTTTTTCCTAAAATTTAAATTAGCTGCCAGCATTTAAAAAACAAACATTTCTTGAGTTCAATCCCTGGTATCGCAAAAAACCAAAAAACCAAAAAAAACAAAAACCCAAACAATTTCATATAAAAACTAGATTTAGAGATTTTTGTTTGCCACTTCAAATCTGACACTGGTAACACTGGGGATTGTACTCCCACCTGAATACCAGCTCCTTTTTTGGAAAGGTCATGGTCTCCCAGCTTCCCATAGTCCCTCTCTATGATCTTACATCTGACCCACTTTGCTCATTTAGGGTGGCTGCCTACCCCTATTGGCACCCCTGCTCTACTGACAAGCCTGTGTCTTCTTCCTTTTAACATTCCTTCAACTCTATCTATTGATTCCCCACCACTTCATCTGTCCCCTTTTCACTCACTTGCCTTCCTCTTTCTCATATGCCTTGTAGGGACCCAGCTCCACAGGACTGCAGTGCATGTGTGCGCATGTGTTGCTGGGGATTGAACCAAGGTCTTGTTCCTACTACGCAAGTGTTCTACCTCCAGCTCTTACTGTAACCATCTTGAGTGGTAACTGCCATGACTGTCCTGAATAACCCTGGTCTGTTTTCCCAGCAGCTCCCAAAGATACTACAAATAAACATTTGAATGATATGTGGGGCTTCACTACCTGATCATGGTGCCATTAATGCCAGGAATATGCCTGACTGCCTTGATATTAGCTTGAGATAAACCAGATACATTTTGGTGTGGATGAAAAATCACTTTTGTTCTGACTACTACATAAGCCCCCTTCGTCTGACTCAAATCATGGGGATCCATTGATTTTGCTGTCACCTTTAACTTTGCTTCTGTAAGTTCTACAATAAATTGCATTCTGTGCAATCATGGATCTGTCTGCCTCTTTGGTCTCATGGCATCTGTTTCCCCAGAATAGCCTTCATTCTTTGGCTTCAAAAAAGATAGCTGCTGGGTCCCTCTACTTTCCTGTCCCTTGCATTCATCTTTCTAATCCTAGGCATGGGTAGCTCTACAAATATCATTGTCAAATCGCTGAAGAGGGATTCACTCACTGAGGGTGAGTTCTGAGGGCAGAATTAGTTCCCATGGGAGGAGAGGAAGTAGCTGCATGGATGCTGTGGAGCTCAGATAGCCCTGAGTTCAATCCTGGTTCCTTCACCTACCATCTTCGAGACATTGGCCATGTCACATTTCTTCACCATGAAAGGGGAACAAAACCAAAACTGACTTTGTAGGATTGTTGAGAGAATTAAAAGTGCAGTTGAATACCGGGTGTGGCGGCATATACCTGTAATCCTAGCACTCGGGAGGCTGAGGCAGGAGGACTGTGGAGAGTTTGAGACCAGCTTGGGCTACATAGTGAGTTCAAGGCCAGCCTGAACTGCATAGTGAGACCCTGTCTCAAAAACCCAAAAGGAACAAAACAAAACAAAACAAAACAGTTGAATCAGATTACTTTTAAATGTTCTTCCAACCTTGATACTTTATCATTTTAAAGCAACCTCTGTTCAAAAAAACCTTTCAATGATTCTCAATATTGAGCAGAAACCAGTTCCTAGTTCTAGCCTTTTACATTTACATTTTCTTTCCTTAATTCACACCTTACTCTCCAGAAACCCCGATCTCTTACATTCCTGTCTTTATGTTTGCTGTCCCACCTGCAATATGTCACAGCATTCTGTAAACAAACCTCTCATAAAAATGTGAGGCAAAAATATCTCCACCCGCTGAGCCCTACTCATCTCTTAGTGTCTTGGTCGCTTTTGCATTACTGAGACACAATACAATACCCTACACCCACAACTTAAGGAAGGAGAGGTTTATTTTAGTTCACAGTTTCAGTCCTTGCAGCTGGCTCCAAGGCAGAAATAGGATGGCAGAGGGGCATGGTGGAGGAAAAGGTGCTCAATCCTGGGCATCCAGGAAGCCAGAGAAAGAAGGGAGGAGTGGGGACAAGAATATACCCTTCCAGGTCACACCTCCCAGGGACCCACCTCTAATCAGGCCCCACTTCCTAACACCTTCAGCTGCTGAACTCATCAATGGATGAATCCACTGCTGAGTATAGCACTCCATGATCTAGTCACCTTGCACACCCATGAGAATTCTGTGGGACATTTTAGATCTAAACCATAATAGTTACATGTTATAAAACCCATGAATAAATGATAAAGATGTATTGGTTCACATGTCTGGAGGTGGGTCAAACTTCAGAAATAGCTTCATCAGGTCTCTGGCTCCACTTATCTGTAATATTTTCCTATCCTGCTCCAAAACCTCAATCAAGTTGTGTCTTCCAGCCAGCTTCCCTCATGACAGCTAAAACAAAAGTTGTAGGCATCATACTACACTATACTATCCAGAAAATAAAATATTTCTTCCTCTTTTCTCACTTTTATTGGACCAACAGCCCTAGGCCCTTAATAATTAGGAGGCAAGATAGTGATGTAGTGGTTGGACTCTAGACTAGCTAAACAACAGTGGTAAAGTTACCTCTTTGTGAAAGTTTCCTCATCTGTACAAGAGGGATTATAATAGTATCTCTTTCATAAGGCTGTTGGAACTAGATAAGCCTGAAAAGGACTCAACATACTGCCTGGCAACTAGCAAATACTCCATAAATGTTAGCTAGTGATGCCAGCACATTTCCTTAAAAACATTTCTGTTCATATGATAAGCTTTTGAGAGTATTCTAGACAAGTCTTCCGTACCTTTCTCTGTTGAATTTGCAGTCAATCTTTCAACAAACATTAAATGAGGGCCTACTGTTTTAGGCATGAAGAAAGAGCAAAACAGACAATATCCTGCCCTGGTGAGATCACACTGTAGTGGAAAGTGAGGATGGGAGAGAGACAATAAATACATATGAGTATATTTCAGGTGGTGAGAATGCTGTGGAGAAAACTCCAGCAGGATTGGGTATGGAGAAGTACAGAGTGGGATGCTGCTATTTTAAATGTGGGCCAGGAAAGGCCTCTCAGAGGAAGTAATATTTGAGCTGAGACATGAAGGTAATGAATGAGCCACATCAATATTTGGGAGAAGAGAATTTGAGGCAGAGACGACAAATGTAAAGGCCCTGAGGCAGTAGTATGCTTGGCCTGTTAATAATGAGCACGAAGGAGGCCAAAATGTGGCTGTGGGAGAGTAGGAGAGTTATAGGAGACCGATTCAGAAGGATAGCAGGTCACACAGGACCTGGCAGAACATGAACATAATCCTCAGTGCAGGCAGGCAACAGGATACCATCTGCACAGACAAATTTTCTAACAGAGGCTATGAACAGAACAGGATGAGTTTCAACTTCCTGATGGTGGGCCTGAAAGGAGATTAAAGAAAGCTTCCCCGAGGAACTGAATGTTAAAGGATGAACTGGAAATATGTGAGCGGACAGGCAGGAGCAATCCAAATAATGAAAATGATTGTGGTATATTTAAGTAAATATGGTAAGGGAAGGGATAGGGAAGGAGGTGAAGAGTGGCCGGAAAGACAGCAGAAGAGGTTGGTAGGGGCTGGATTAACTGATTGATTCACTCATTCAAGTATTTACTGAACAAGTTTGTGCCAGACATTGCACAATGTTTGGGAACATAGCGGTGCACACAACAGTCAAAAATTCCTGGTTTTGTTGGGCATGGCAGTGCACCCTGGAAGGCTAGGCAAGAGGACAAGTCATAGCACAGGCCGGGCAACTTAGCAACTTATTGAGACCCTGTCTCAAAATTAAAAATAAAAAAATAGCTGAGGATGGGATGTAGCTCAGTGTGAAGGCCATGGGTTCAATCCTCACTACTGGAGAAAAAAAAAAGAACAAAGAAAAAAAGGTCTCATAGAACTTTCTATTTCTATGCATAGAACCATTCTAGTGGGAGAGACAGACAAAAACACATAAATTGACAAATAAATGACAGAACAAGAGACCAAACTGTTAGGTGGGGGAGTTTAAGGAAGACCTCTCAAAGGTGTGATTTAGACAGAGATTTGGGGGAAGAATGTTCCAGGTCTTGCTCTCTAATGTCACTATCTCTCTTCGTTTTGCACTTGATCTTAGCCAAAAGGCCGAGAAGCGGTAGGTTGTTAAACAACAGAAAAGTAGTTATTACTGCTGGTCTGGCAGAGACAGGACTCTCAGCTCAAACTCTGCTGCATTCTTGAGAATCCTGTCTCTCAGGCAGGTTCTGGGAGGAGTGACATGAATACAATCATGAAATCACAGGTGGGAAGAGGCGGTGGAAAATTTGACAGCTGACAGCACTGGTCCTCCCTTACTCTCAGAGGTTCCTCTGGCTATTTTGGAGGAGAGAGAAAGAGAGAGAGAGTGAGAGAGAGAGAGAGAGTGAGAGAGATTCATAGATCTCTATAGGGACAGGACCGTCGGATTCCTGGGCCCTTAGCTTGTTACTTATTAAAAGTACATTTTTTTTGCTAAAAACTGTGACTCTTACCTACAGACTCACAATAGGTAACTAAAAGCACTTTCATTTTGTACCCTTTGTTAGCTTAAAGCTTCTGGTCAAATCTCTTAATCTTTATATAGGTATGTTAATCATTTAAGGAGTGTCTACCTAAAAGTTGGCTGCAGGTTCATTGGCCCTGAATTTACATCTCCCCTCAATACTGAGGACATCAAGATAATGGATTTATAGGGCCTTTAAAACCCAGAAATCTAAACCTGTTATCACCTGGATACCAGAAAAAGCAGAGCCCCACGTGAAACCACAACAAACCCAGACAATCTTATCATGGGAACAAACCATTCCTCAGCCATGAGGATTCCAGAGCTGAAACCAGTACAGAGATAACGATCATCTGGGCCTCAGCTCACCAGCTAATCAATCCTTAAAAGCTGGCCTCCTGCCTTTGCAGTGGGTCAGTCTGATCCCCTTCATCACAGGGTATCCTTTCCCATTTTTCTTACTCTCTTTGTTGAGCCCTGGCCTGATCTTTGTCAGATTCTTCAACTAAAGCCCCTTACTATTTTCTCTTACTTTCTAATTATAGCTTTTTCCTGCAAATTTGTGTAGTTTTTACTTCTATTATTACCAAAAACAAGGACCCATGCAGCTGGTGATAGTGGGAGACCCTAGAGGTTGGAACACTGATTCAAGTGTGAGACTCCAACAGGAGAAATGTTTAGGAGGAAGGCCTACTACCAAGATCAACAAATAAGACATCTTCTGCACCCCACAAAGGTAAAGCTATTTGAATATAACCAACCTTATTTATCATATTTTTTGGAGGAAGAGTGGCACCTCCTCCCCAGACCACCCTCACTGCAGCCTCTGCTCAGTCTCCGCTTTGGCAGCTAGGGAAGACAGTCACTCAGCTCAAGATCCAGATACTTCTCGCCTCTCCCGGTTCGCTCTGGCACTGCCCCTAGACTACAGTTTTGGGTGCTGTCTTCAGGCCTCGCCCACCTCAAGCACCACCCACTCGGCCCTCCTGCGGGGCCCGCCTCCTTCCGGCTCCTCCCCAGAGTGGCTATCCTAGTCCCCCTCCTCCCTGCTGTGCTTCCGGGTCCGCCTCCTCCAGGCATGTTCCCCCTGTAGCCCCGCCTACATCCCCTCCTTCTTTCGAGCCCTGCCCCGGCTCCGGGCTCTCTGAGGCCTCCAACGCCTTCTACATCTGTCGAGCGTCCTTTTTCCCTTGGCACCACCACCCTCTCACCCGCCCCGCCCCCAGATCCATACTGGTGAAAGCAACTCTCATCCCTCCTCTAGCCCCGCCTCCCACCTCTGTCCCTCCCTCCTGCCAGACCCCGCCCCTGCCCCTCCTCCCTGCTCTCCGCGCCCAAGCTCTGGGCCTTTCCAAAGCCAGGCTCTGGGGGTGGGGAGGGCCCGCACTCCTGGGAAGCCGAGCTGGGTAAGGGCGGGGCTGAGGACTCTTCAGGTTGTGTCTCCGGGTCCTTCGCGGGAGACAAGAGGCGAGGTGAGGGGAAAAGCTGGTGTCAGGACGACAGGCGGCACCAGCGGAGGGAAGCTGCTCTGGGCGCCCCCACCCCCGCGCACCTGAGTGGTGCCGGCCAAGGGAAGGACTCGCGGCTGCGGGGCTCGCGCCGCTGTCAGTGCGGCTGGGCGCGCGAGCGGCGCGGCGCGGGGCGCAAAGCGGAGAGGAGCTGAGTGGGTGGTAGCGGTGGCGACTGGCGCGCGTGTTCAGCCTCCTCAAGCTGCAGTCGGGGCCACCTTTTAACCCCTCCTTCCCTTCCGCCCGAGTGCGGTGGCACCGCCTTCGGAGTCGCGCGGCTTCCTCCAGACCTTTCGGCACCGGTAAGTGGGGGCCGCGGGCGCCTCCTTAGGGGTGTGTGGGGGTGTTCCTGGTGTCTTCTGGGTCGCCCACATCTTCAGGCTGGCCGCTGCCTATTTTTAGAAACTCTTTTTTTGGCCATTCGGGAAGTCTTGGGAGCCAGAGTAACTCCAGGCCCCCTCCCCCTCT
The DNA here is from genome assembly GCF_000247695.1 of Heterocephalus glaber. The sequence goes on along the minus strand of NW_004624842.1, from coordinate 5,315,177 downwards.
GCTCCTCCCTCCTGGGTTCACTGCCTTCCGTCCCCTGCCCCGGCCCAGCAGTGCTCGCTCCCAGCTCCCCGGGCATTTGGTGCAGGCTTCCTAAACGCGGACCGGGCCTGGGCCAGGAGTTGGCGGGGTGGGCCCGCGCCCGCTCGGAAGTTGGAGTCTTTTGTGCTCGTGCCCCGCCCCGCCCGGCGAGGGGAGGAGGGAGGAGAGCGGAGGCTGCGCCGGGAGGCCTCGGGCGGGCCCGGCCCCGTTCCTGCGCGGGCCCAGGGCTTCTTCCGGCTCTCCCGCCTTGCCTGGGGCTGTTCTCTCCCCAAGGCGTGCAAAACTGCTGCTGTCTTCGCTCCCTGCGGGCCAGAGCGCCTCAGCCCCCGCCTCTGTCGGTCCTGGGCTCGTGGCACACCTTGATCTCGGAGAGGAACAACAGGCCCTCGAGCTCGGGTCGTATTCCCCACTTCACCCAGACCCTTCGCATCCAAGTCTTAATTTGCCCCACTTTGAAACGGGATAAAGAAAAACTAATCTCACAGGGTGTTCGCGAATTCAGGGAGAGAACTTATATGTGAGAGAAGCGGTTAAAACCAACAGGTAACATTTAATAAGACTGAGGAACTTGATAAGACTATCATTTAATGCTCACAGCGGCTTTCTACAATTGCCCCCATTTACAAAAGCCGAAATCAAGGTGCAGAGAGGTTAAATAATTTGCTCCAACTCGCAGTAGCCAAAGAAGTGCAAAGCAGTGGTTATTTATATTTTATATTTATATTTTCTGGTGTATGTGTCATCACTTAGCATAGGGAGTGTTTGGATTTACCTTTAGGTAACATTTTCCCATTTAGTTAGAGACTCTGGCTTCTCTCTGACTCCTGGGCCAATGTCCCCTGTATTATGGATGAAGTTTCATTCTGGGACTACCAGGGCTTCAAGGGAAAGGAAGTTCGGATGAATTTCTTGCTGGTATTTCCCTTACAGGTTGATGAATAGAGGAGACTCCATATCTCAGACACAACTGAAATTATCTGGCCTTTGGCTCAAGGAACACTTAATTCTTTATAAACAGTGAAATTGATCCTGTATTTTGTTCATAGCATGTTCCTCCTCCAAACCTCGCATGTTCTCTTTGTTGTTTTGTATGGGGGGGGTGTCACAGTATAGCTCAAATCATCTTCTTCTACTTGATGCCTTCAAATAGTTTTTGTTTTTCCTATTTTCAGATAAGGCCCAGAGGAGTTAAAGTAAACTAAAATTAGCTTTGCCACTCTTTCAGTGTGTTTGATCCTGGTTCTGAGGAATGTCTAAAAATAAGAGTTCTTCAGCCAGGTCTTGAGTCTGCTAATGTTTGCATTAACTATTTGGAGCTGGTAGGTCTGCTCTTGCTCCCTCCACCTTCCAAGAGTCTAGATTTATATTTAGGAGTGGTGGCATATAGGAGGTTGAAAGGGTCTTACCAACTATCTGGTCCAGCTTTAGTATCTGCCTTCCCCCCCTTTTCCTGTTGACTGAACCTTGGAAAGGAAAGTAAGTTGTCAGATTCACAGATTGCTTAGTGTCAACAGAACAGGAATTCCCAGTCTTCTTCCAGTCTGGTAATTATTTCTCCCATACCTTGCCACCTTTAAAATGGCACTAAACCACTTACTTAGGGTTTAAGATCAGGAATCCTGCGTAATTGGAAATCTAAAGGAGATTGTATAGTCCCAGCCACTTCTTGTGCCTCACATTTAACATTAAAAAGAAGCCAGGTTTTGTGCACAGGTGTACCAGTTTTTGTAAGTTCTCACTTTTTATATTTATAATTTACAGTACTCTTCTGTAACCATTATTTGATCTTTAATCTAGTTGTGTAGGTTACCTGATTTTTATTTTTGGGGGAGGGGGATCGAACTCGGGTCCTTGCACTTGCGCAGCAAGCGGTGAAACCACTGAGCTAAATCCCTGGCCCGGTTACCTGATTTTTAATCTAGTTGTGCAGGGGAATTTGCAGAGGCTAGGGCTTGGCTTATGTCTCTCTGTGTACTATATGGCAGTGGAAACATAGCAAGATTAGGGCACTTGCCTTCCATCATAGAATTAATAAATGTAGAGTACAAGACGGCTCATGGGTAGAGGGTTTGGTGTGGCATCTTGAACTGCGCTATTCAGTGTGGACTTCTGGGCCTCATGGCCTCATTTTCCTTATCTGTAATCTCACACAGGATTGTTGTGGGGACAGTGAGAAAGTGTATTGTTGTAGTAAAAATGGCCAGTGTTTATTAACATCAGTCACTGGAATGAGGACCTTCAATGGAGTATGTCATTTAACTCAGAGCAACCTATTAATTAGGTATTATCATTATAGAAGAAGACAGAGAAGTTAATATGACTTGCTTGTTACATAGCCAAACCGGGATTCAAACTGCAGACAGTATAAATTTAAAAGTAGCTTACTTTTTAAAGTTGTGGAGTTTTATATACATACATATATTTCATTTATTAATTTAACTTCTTAAATGTACAGTTATGTAGCATTAAGTGCATTCACAGTGTTGTACATCCATCACTACCATCTATCTCCAGAACGCCCAGTAATTCCCCTTCCCTTTTGCCTTATCCCCTGGCAACCACCATTCTAATTTCTGTCTGTGAATTTGTCTACTTTAGGAATCTCACATAAGTGAAATCATACAATATTTGGCTTTTTGTGACTGACAGAGCTGGTACTCAGTGCCTTCATCTCAGAGTGCTCTGTAAATGCAAAGTGATTATTCGTCCTCATCTTCAGTAGGGTGTGGCATGAAGCCCCAGAGCATGAATCTAGGCTTGGTTCTGTCTCTGAAAGCTTTCTCTTCTTTTTTTCCCCTTCTGTGGATTGAAGTTTCTTATTGCTGAAGCCTTTCCTGGATTTGTACTAGCTCCCAGCTATATCTTCAGAAGAGACCTCCTACTCTTGAAATAGACACCAGACAGTTCCCCACCTTTACCTTGTTTGTTTGCACCTGCTTTTCTGACCAGGGTTTGAGCATATGGGGCTGCAGTGATCAAGAATAGCAGTGCTGTGACAGCAACTTGGATCAGACTACAGAGGCTGGTTATGTGGATTAACTTTATGACACACTCCTCTGGGTTTTCTTTCCATAAAGTTACATAGGAAGGATTAACATTTAGGTTCTTAGAGGGTATTTATCAATTCTTACTGCTTGTAAGTGTATAGGATAGAGTTAGATGATGCATTTAGCCTTTCAAAGTTCTCTTTGGTTTGACTGTTTCTATGTGTGGGTGTTTGGGGTGGGTGAATTGTGTATGTTTATGAAAGGTGCTTGGATTTTGTCCACATGACAACATGATTGAGGGTAGGGAGTATTCTGGAGATGGGGACTATACCTTATCTCTAGAACACTCCCTACCCTCATGTTCATATCCATGTCCATGCTCTCCTTAAAACTCTGATGGCTCACATTGCCTACATATTAAAGTCCAAACCACTGAAGTCAGAGTGTTGAATTGTTAATTAGGTAGAATCTTGTAGTTGAAGGGCCATAAAGTCATTTAGACCACCTGGCCAACATTTGAATTGACTACTTGAGACTACTTGAGACTGTTTCATCGGACATGTCATTCATTATTGGAAAGTATTCCATTCACTGAACAATTTAAAACCATCTGCCAGCATGTACTAATCTTGGGAATTTGGATGCATACAGCCTAGTGGGGAAGATAGGCAAGGAAACAGACATGTGAGAAGGGTTGTGACAAAGACAGGCATCATAAAAGTATGGAGGAATGGGATCTGACCTAGCATCGGAGGGTCAGGGAAAGCTTCCTTGGAGAAATTGACCAAGCCTGGACTTTAAAAAAATTAGGAAAAGAAGAGCCAGGAAGGAGGCATAGTTAAGACTGTTCTGGGCAGAAGGAACTACACAAGTCCAGTGATGGTGATGATAGGTGAGACCTTTGGCCATTTACCGTATCTGTCGGTTACTATTCTAAGCATTTAAATGTAATAACTCATTTCTTCCTATAACCACCCTGATAGGTAGGTGCAGTTGTTCTCATCCTGTTGGTGAGGAAATAGGCCCAGAGGGGTTAAATAAATTTCTCAAGATTTCCTGGGCGAAGCATAAAGCATCAGGTGAATGGGTGTGATGAGGGAGAAGACTGGCAAGTTAAGCAAAGATCCAATCACAAAAGAACCTTGTTGCTCCTCTGGAAGACTTCAGACCATATCCCAAGGGAAGGAGTCCGTGACTGTCTTAGAAGGATATTTCTGGCTATCTGTTATGGCAGTGGACCAAGAGCTAGAGCATCATGGGTAGAGACCAGTTAGGCTGGGTGGAGTAATGCAGGCCTGAAGTGATGGTGTTTTGTATGAAGGTTATGGTAGTGTATTATATATATGTAGGAAACAGTGGAATTGAGTGATAAGGCAATCAAATGTTTGTTGGTTTGTAGGGTAAGGAAGGACTTAGGGTGGGTGACATCTAAGTTTCTACCTGGTGCAATTGTGTAGATAGGAATAGAGCACAAAGGAGCCCATAAAGAAAGGGAGAGAGGGCCTGGGGATTTAGCTCAGTGGTTTTGCCGCCTGCCTCGCAAGCTCAAGATACTGAGTTTGATCCCCGGTACCAAAAAAAAAGAAAGGGAGAGGGTTTCTCATGCTGAGTCTTCTCCATCTGATTTCATTTATTACGGAACTGTGTTCTCTGTGTTAGATAGGAGGTGGGGGAAGGAGAATGAGGGAGAGTGACAACAAAAATCTGATAACTATCCCTGGCTAAATTGGATGATATAAACACTAGTTTTGAGAAGGAGAAATACTAGATCTTAGACATCTAGGCCCTGCACAGTGCTGAAGACTGCTGTGTTGAAGTCAAGAAAAGCATACTTTTTTTTCTCCCCAATGCCCTTTAGCACTTTATATGTACCAGAGTATCCCTTTTTAAGTCTGAAGTCACCTCTTCCTAGGCATTGGGAGAACAAATATGAATAAAACAGCCTAAGGGGTTCATGTTTCCAAAAAATTCAGGAGATCTCTGTAGCTTAGATACCTTGGTGGTATGGTGAGAAGGTGATGGGGTGAGGCAGACAGGGCAGAATAGGGAGAGATGGGTGGGTTTATTATAGATCGGTGGCAGGTCTTGCTCTAATGCTTTAGCTTTTTCATCAGATGGCAAATACCTAGGTTTATTTATCTAAATAATGAGTGGATGATCCCCAAGGTCTCTCCTAACAATAACGTTTTATGATTTTAGGTGATGATTTAGGCAATAAATATATCTCTAGGAGAGATATTCCCTCTCCTTTCTTAGGTAGTGATTGGGATTGGGAATAGGGTTGAAGATAGTGAGAGTTTCCACATGAGTATCTTTAAAAATCTGCCGTTATTCAATTTTAGCTTCATGTATAGAATGTGTAACTGGAAGGGAGAAAATGACAGCAGTAATGTTAGCCTGCTTTTCCTTGGGTACTTTGAAGAAAGTTTCAGACCTGTGTTCAGAGTGCAGTTCACAGACCCTGAGGACGTGGAAGAGGGGGCTGTGGGATACATTGAAAGTTTACTTAGCTGTGGGATCATTTGATCCGATCTCTGCAATTTAGTGTGTGGGCTTGACCAAATCCTTTACCTTCTCTGGCTCTGTTTCTTCATAAAATAATCTAGAGGTCCCTGAAGTTCTATAAAGATCTAAAGATTAGGGATGGAATATGGGGACAGAAAAAGGGTCTAGGGTTCCTTTGAATTTACCTCCCCCCAACTTAATCGAATACATAGAAATAGGAATCTGCCATGTATCATTCTTAGTTATCATTTCTGTCTTCACAGCCTCTCCTATTTCCTCAGTGTTAGTATCTTATTTCATAATGGCCTTCATGATTATGAATATCTGTACCTCCTGGAAGGAAAAGACGAAGGATGGTCTATTGTCCTTGGGCTCTAGTCTCCATCTTCAGAAGAGCCATTCAAGCTGCCAGTGCCCCTTGCTCTTTGTGCGGGGGTGAAGGGGCTTGTGGCTAAATACTCAGGTTTGGGAGTGCTCCGCTAAACTGAAGTGAAAATCTGGCTATCCTCCCAACATACCCAGTGAGTCCACTGGGGAAAATAGCACTCAGTGGGTTTTTGAGTCTTGCCAAGCTTACATTAATTGTAATTACCTAATACTCTCTGGGATCTTAGTCTTCCTGTTTGTAAAACGAGGATGAATTAGATAATCTGTAATGACTTTTCTACCTTTTAGCAGTCTCATAATCTCTGGTTTTATGGAAATAGTTTAAGAATTCTTCTCTGGAAGGAGAAAGAGCTTTATTAGAATCTCAGGGTTAAATTCTGGTTCATGAAAGATACCTTTTTATGTATAAACAAATGGATATTACTTTTTAGAGTGGATAGATTGCTTATGAGATGAATTTATTGGATTGTCTGCTGAGTTCCATTATAACTTGGAATCATAGTCCCATGGAACAAATTTGAGAGTCTAAGACTCTAAAAAGTTACATTTAAACATTTAAAAAACTATTGAAAGATCACACAATAAAGGGAAAATTTTAAGAAACTCTTCAAGATTTTCAAGGGACCCTCTAAGTTTCTCACATAGTAGGACTGGAAAAGCACTAGACCAGAAACTTACATTTTCTTAGAGGTGTAGTCTTATGAGGTAGGTATCCCTTCTGAGGTTACCTGGCCCTTGAAATGCCATCTGTTGAGACTCAATAGTTCTGTTTGTCAAGGTGGGAATCATTGTTTTATTCTCTTTTAGAAAGCTAAGTTTGAAGCTTAATGTTGTTGGCTAGGTTTTTTCATTCCAGAGGCATTTATCTGGTATTTATCTCATATTTATTTGTTGTATTAAGGATTTTAGTAAGCTTAGTTAAAGGTGCTCTTTGTATGGTTTCTCTTGATCTGTTTGTCTAGTTTCCTTAGTAATTCTTTGTGCTAGTGAAAGCAAACCAGCAGTAGATTTAAAAGGGTCATTTTCATAACATCATTTCTGTAAGTCTGAATTTTCTTTGTGTAAGGTATGATCATTCTACGCTGAGAAATCAAATGTTCCTGCTCCTACAGGTGATTTAAAGGCTTTTGGACTGCTATCAATATAATGAGGATTTCTGCATGAATCAGTTGAACACAAGAATAATTTTTCTTCAAACCTTAAAGACTCACCCTAAATTGATTTTCACACCAATTAAAATCACCCCTAACTACAGTTAGGTAGAGTTAGTTACCATTCTGAGTAGTTTACTTAACTGGTATAACATTATGCTTTGAAATTCAGCTGCCTTTCATATCTAAGTCGACCATTCATTCTACTAATTTGGAATACCTGCTATGTGTTCTTCCTATGTAGAATGTAAAAACCAGGCAAAACATGATTCCTGCCTTCAGATTATTTTTTAGTATTGAGAGGGAAAAACATGTAAGTAAAACAGATCCTTGGGCCAGGGATTTAGCTCAGTGGTGCCGTGCCTGCTTCGCAAGCGCAAGGTCCAGAGTTTGATCCTTGGTATCAAAAAAAAAACAACAAAAAAAACCAGATCCTGGCCTCTTCCTGCCTTTGCTGCCCTGGCTCAGATATTTGTGTTGTGAGTTCAGACTGGAACTAACATAATTGGTAGATATTGTATATCATTAGGCAAGAAAATTTGTATAATTATTTGACTTCTGTAGATTTATTTTTGACATACTCTTTCCCTCTCCCTTTCTTCTGTCTGTTATCCATATATTTTCAGTTGTAAAGGTGTCTGCCACCCAGTGTATAAAGCCAAGAACATTCAGGTAGGGGACAGCATTGTCCTTTAGGTTTGAGTGGCAAGACGTCTGGTTGGTAACTTCCCTATTCTCCTCACATTGATTCTCTGGCTGGGTTCCAGAAAGATTTGGTATTGTCTAGCTTCTTATTTAGAAATGAAGAAAATTAAGTTTCATATTGAATTATTTTACATTTTATTATACTATGTTTTGATAGAAAATAGCTCTTTTGTTTGCAGGTGGAAGTGTGATTTTTATGTGAGGTGTGATTTTTGGCATTTGATCAGTTTATGGCATAACTAATTGTGATTAAATTGTTGTTTGCAAAGCCCATTGCTATGCCTCTGTTAGATTTCTTTGAACATTTTGTTGCATGGAGCCCTAGGAAATGGAGATGGAGAGAGGGAATATCGAGGCTGCCCTAATCATAAAGCTCTCTTGTTCCCTCTACCACCCTAAAAAGAGAGATGTTATTTAGGATATTGTGTTGTGTTCATGGCTATAGGGTTTAAAAGGACAGGAAGTATGCCTGTGTCAATCCCTGAAGGTTGGGACAGTATTGAAATCAATCGGCCCAAGTGTTTGCATCCTACTAGGTACATTACTTGGTGCTGGAAGGAATATAAATTTGTTAGGCATACTCTGGTCTTCAGGAACCTTACAGTTTCTTTAGGGGAGATAATAACATTATGAAGATGTAAAATAAGCTATAAGGCAGTTAGGTATAGACGTGGCTCAGGTGACTTAAGTTCTGTTCCTTGGCACTAATAAGGCCAGACTGGAGAAGTCATTTTCTCTCTGAACCTTTCTTTTCTCATCTATAAAATATCAGGAAGAGTGGTCTGAGCTAGTCTCTTATGATTGGGAGAAAGAATGAGGAGGGAGTATTTGAGCTAACTGGGCTTTGTAGCACAAGGATAGTGACTATATGTTGTTCAAGACCATCCTAATCTAATATTCTGGCAGGCTGTGCTTATAATTTATGATATGTTAATATTTCTGTTTCTGGACTGTTATCTCTCAGACTACCCAGAAGCAACAACTATATTTCTTTTCAGTTGACATTCTTTCTCCTCCTCTCTTCCCCCCTTTACCAGGAAGTCATAAGAGATTTAGGCTGTAGAGATAGAAGATGTTTGTATAATGGGAACAACTGGAGCAGAGACAGATGCATGACCAAACAGTAGCATTCTTACTTCTCCTAATAAGCAGTGGGTACAGCAGTGTCCCATACTTGGTGAAAGGGTAATGCATTTTTATAGCCTCCCAGAGGGTGGAAAACATCATACTTTTCTGAAGCCAGTTTGTATGTACATCATAGAAGGATGAGAATGACCTCTTTACATCATTTCAGGGAAGAAAATACAGCAAACAGTTATATACTTAAAGTATGTGAAAAGAGAGTTTGTGTGCTCTTAAAATGGAGGGAAGGAAACACCAGAACATAAAGAGCTTAGTCTCTCAGAGCTCATCTATTACTTGTATATTTGCTCAGGAAAAGATTGCCATTTCTAGTCTGCTTTTATCCTGCCAGTCGACCCTGGCTGGATGTTTTTCTGTAGTTTTACCAAATCACTTTGAAGGCTGGCACGAACATTGATCATGTTTTAGAGCCTTTCCTTTTTGTTCTGTCAGCAAATATTAGAAAATGTACCTTAAATTACCTGGTTGAGGAAAATAAGGTGTCCCTGGCTGCTCCCAGGAAGCGGCACTTCCATGTTGAACATTAGTCAGCTCCTAATCCTATAGGATACAGGTTGTTTGTTAAGAGAGACTGGGGGTGCCAGAGCTGCCATGGACATTCGCCAGAGGGTATCCAGGCCCCATGTCAAATTGAGTACTAGATTGCAAATCTGATCTAGGTTCAAAACCTAACTGCCTTTCATATTAATACAGCAGTACCTTGGTGGTATTTGTTGTAACTGTTTCTAGGAGGCGTGATGAGTACCAAAAATGATGAATACCAAACAAGTTGTTTTGGCTGGAAAAGGGTATTGTGTTACAAGGCAGACGACACTGACAAGTTCTAGCTTATATTGAGTACCAAACAACTGAGTACCAGGATAAAATTTTCATGTCAAAATCTGTGAAATATTCAATTTGATAAGTTTCAAGGTATGCTATAATAGCTACCTTGAATTGTGTGCCCACTTTGTCAAAATACCATACTTGGTACCCTGTGTTCATGCTATAGAGCTAATATTTATTGAAGGTTATCTTGTGGTAGGCCCTTTGTACATACAAAATCTTATTTTTCATTTCAACCCTAAGAAGCAAGTTCTGTTGATCCTTTTAGGTGCCTTTTCCTGTAAACTGAGAGAGAGAGAGAGAGAGAGAGAGAGAGAGAGAGAGTGTGTGTGTGTGTCTTGTGTACCCTGCTCATTAGTCTAAATGACTTGGTAAATAGAAAACAGAGGTTTTCTTGGTAATAAAACAGTCCATTCTTGGGTTGAGTTACTATTTCAAGGGCAGCTGGCCTTTTTTTTTTTTTGCCCCCCCTTCTCTTTGGCAAAGGTGTTACTGCATTTATGGAAATGCTGAAGAAATCTGTAGATGATAGAATAATGATGGAGTGAAGCATGGAAATACCATCTTGCTTCAAGAAAGAACAAACATTTAGCATTGGTACTGTTCATTCCCAAGGGTATCTGACTGGATTTTCCTCTTTTGCAATAAAAGAAAATTTTAATTGTAAAGTTCAGGAAGAATTTTAAAGGTAACCATTTAGGGGGAACCAAGCTGCTCAACCTTCATCTCACTGGGGATTCCTACATGCTTTCTGCTCCAGAGTGTCTTGCCCTCTACATAAGAGATTGAAAACTGGCAGCCCCTTGAGTTGTGCTAGGCCCGCATACATATTTTGTTTAGCTTACAGTATTTTTATTTTGAGTTGGTCTCCAGCCTGGAGAGATTGGTGCTGCCTTTCAGTGGAGATAGCCCTGGCATGTCTTGTGAAACAGGGATACCATATGAAGAGAGCAGGATTTTTGAGAAAGTAGCAGAGGTTTGATGATGCTGCTGACCATGAGCAGTTCTTCACAGGAGTAGGAATAAGGCTGTACCTATTCTGCTGAAGACTTCTCTCCCTGAGTCTTCTACCAGGGTTCCATGTATTATGGCTCCTTATACACTGTCTTGTCCATGTTTAATCACTTATTACCTGTCTCTGAGGCAAAGAGATGTGGCTGTGATCCTTGGCAACTCTTTGGAACATCAGCCTGAGTTGGCAGAAGACTTTAGTTTGCAACATCTTATTCTTCATTTCTTTCTCTCTGTACTTACTGCTTCCTTATTGGCAAGCTCCTTCAGGCAGGAGCATATTTTGTTCTCAAGTTTGTCAAAGCATATTGTTTCTTATTGTCTCTTTGATGCCCAAGCCCAGAGCCAGTTGCTGTTTATCACCAGGCTAGCACTTTTTTTGTTTTTTGTTACTGGGGATTGAACTCAGGACCTTGTGCTTGTGAGGCAGGCATGGTGCCACTGAGCTAAATCCCCGGCCTGACTAGCACTTTTTTTGAAAATACTTGGTCAACTCAGTTTGCTGCCTGCTTAGCCCTCAAAGACCAGCCTAGCTCTAGATGGAACTCTCTCTAGTTATAATGTTGGTAAATCCTGTGGGACTAAGTGAATTATCCTGGTTTTACTGAGAACTTTTAATTGGTCCTGCTGCTGGTTACTGTGTCCTGGCCTGTGGTAGGATGTCCTAAGAACAGCAAACTAGCTGAGACTTACTGGAACTTGCTCTTAAGTTGCGCGTGCTCTGTCTCTGTCTCTGTCTCTGTCTCTGTCTCTCTCTCTCTCTCCCTCCCTCCCTCCCTCCCCCTCCT
>NW_004624842.1:5290333-5303474 GCF_000247695.1 Heterocephalus glaber | reverse complement strand
TCTCCTCTCTCTCCTCTCTCCTCTGCCTCAGGCCCTCAGCTAGAATTATATCACTCAGCTAAATTGGCTGGGAGGGGCCAGTACTGGGCATAGAATTTAAGAACCTTCACATTGAGTCATATCCCAAGCCCTTTTGTTTGAGATAGGTTCTTGCTAAGTGACTGAGTTGCTCTAGATGGGCTCAAATTTGCCATCCTCCTGCCTCAGCCTCCTGTAACTTGGATTACAGGTGTGTGTAGCACCTGGCTCTAATTATTTGTAGTCCCTAATACTTACAAGTTAGGGCAAGGGCAGTGGATCTGGTGCCTCCTGAAAGAAACTGTGACATCTAATTAAAATCAAAAGTATTTTACTTAGGAATTAATGCATGGTCTTTTTTTTCTCTTCAGCTGCAATGAGATGCAGCTCCTATGTGTTGGAAGTAGATGACTTTCTGAGTAAGTGACTTTTCTCACTGCCTGTGACTTCTTGTAATTACTGTAACATCATCATCCAGTATGTGGAGCACCATGGTAATTTCCATGACAACTGAACATGATTTCCCAAATAAAAAGAGAAAGCTAATAAGTGTTAGGAACTCAGAAAGGGTATTGTGCTAAGTTCTTATGATGGTAGAATTTTGAGCTGAAAGGAATTTTCAGCAGCAAGTGCCTAACTATACTTTACAGAGGAGGAAATAGGTTCAGAGAGGTTAAGTACCTTGTCTAGGTTGTTCGTGGAATAAACTCTAGATCCTCAGCATAGTTTTGTTTTTGCAGTACTGTATATTGAACCCAAGTCTCCACACATGTTATGCAAGCAGCCTACCACTAAGCTACAGCTCTAGTCCCTTTTTAGTTTTATTTTATGTTTTTGGTACTGGGGATCGAACTTGGGACCTTGCACTTGCGAGGCAGGTGGTGGAACCACTGAGCTAAATCCCCGGCCCCTAGTTTTATTTTTATTTTTATTTTTGGTACCAGGGATCAAACTTGGGTCCTTGCACTTGTGCAGCAGGCGGTGAAACCACTGAGCTAAATCTCTGGCCCCCTGGTTTTATTTTGAGATAGAATCTCATTAAGTTTCCCAGGCTGGTTTGAAATTTGCAATCCTCTTGCCTCGCCCTCCCAAGTAGCTGCCACCACTCCCGGCTTCAGTTTAGTATCTCTTTGTTCCTCCAGAATACTGTATGACTTTTCCCCATTACACCTCACTGAACTGTGAATTCTGTGAAGGCGGGAGCCATCTGCCTTATTAATGTTTTCCAGCTGTATGTGGTGGTGTACTCCTGTAATCCAGAAAGATTGAAGATAGCCTGGGCTAAATAATGAGTTCAAGGCCAGCCTTTCTTAGGTGGGACACATGGCTGCATATTGGATGATACAAAAAAATAACAGGATAAAACATTATTTTTCTGAAGTGTCAGTGTATTCATATTATTCTTGAAGTAGGATTACTTTAAATATTATAACAATTTAAAAGCTTGCTCTTTTTTTAAGTAAAATATCCTAAACATTTAGATAGAACATTCTCAGTGCTCAGGTTTATAAAAACATGAGCATAATAAAAACTAAAGGCATAGTAAAAGTTTCCTCTTAACGCTAAATTATTATGGAGTAGATGATAAATTAGCATTTTTTCAGATAAAATGAGAAAGCATATAATTATAAGATTATAGCAGGCCTCTTGACTTCTACCCTTACAGGCTAGTGTTGCCAAATCTCGACAATTTCAAGAGCAGGTAGAAATATAAATTTTTTAAAAAGGAAGGTCTGATTTTGAATGTTTGCAGTTAACTCAGAAGTTTTTAAACAAGTTTATGTGGATCAGAAAAGACACTGGTTTAGGGCTAGGCATTTGTGTATAGCCTGCGAGATAAAATACAGGTCTGGGCAGGAACTTTAGACTTTGGACAGGGCTAAATAGGTGGTGGTATCAGGAAAGCCTTCCGTTATGGGCGTGGCTCCTTCTTAGGTTGAAACAGGCCATAGCTCAGACTGGAAAGAGTGAAGCTAAGAGACGTCCTATGTTAGGACAGATTTCCCACATCACTCTTTGGGAAGCAGCTTCTATAGTCTCATAGGCTCTCTCAGTCCTTGTTTACTCCCTTTGTTTCCCATGTGAAACTGGGGTAGAGAACGAACCAGAGTTTTCTTCTAGTACCCTAATCAGTAAACATAGATCTTGAGTGGGCCCCGTTTTGAACTCCACACCTTTGTGTTTCTGCCAAATGTATATTTAGTGCATGAGGCAAAGGGCTTTGGGTATACTTTGGGATAGTTGGTAAAGCTGGGCTGACACCTTCCACCCTTGCTGCAGTCCTGTCATGCTGGGGAGGAGAGTTGAGGTGGCAGTTGGTAATGCGTTCAGCCTCTTCTTTGTGCAAAGGTTTTATTTCTGTCAGTAGCATCAGGTTGATGACATCATCATCATCATCATCATCATCATTTTTTAATCTAGAAAGATGTAAAAGATAGCTCAACCCCAAGGAGCCTCAGTGTGCCAAGATAGATGTTTCCTCCTTGTGCCTTTCTTGCTTCTCCCTCTTTTGTTTCCTTCCCATCACCTCCTTGCTTTTTACACCCTGTTGCACTCCTTTTTGCATCCTTCTGCTCTCCTGCTTTGTGTGTTTTCTCGAAAGTTGTCTCTCCTGGGAACTTCTTGTAATGCCACTGCTATGGGCAGAATTTTTTTGTGTGTTTAGAGAACTTGTGTAAAATAGGGGGAGATGAGACTTCTTTAAACTGTCCCTTCCTCTCCACCTGAAGTTGTAATGGATAAAATTGAAACACTGGCCTTGACTCCTAGGTTTACAGTCTGATGCTGTCTTACTTTGCTGCCTTATGTCAGCAGTATAGTGGTCAACACTGAAATTTTCCTGTGCTTGTACTCTAAAAATTCCTAGATGTGCCAGGCTCTGTCATTACTTTGTTCTATTTCCTCTAAGTAAAAAGCCCTTTCATCTCCCTTCCCCCTCTACCTGACAGATTTCTTTTTATCTTTTATCGTAATTCAAATGCCACTTTTTCTGTGAAGCTTTCCCTGATCACTACACAAACAATTAATTTTAATCTTTTAATCCTCTCATGATACTGAGACCTTACAGGCCAAGGGGCAGTGGGTGTGCTCCTAATCTTGTTTTTCTTGTGACTCTATAGTAGTACTAGTACAAATAGTGCTTGTAGAATGAATGACAGAAGTTTATGTTAAATGCTATAGATGAACTACTACGGAGTGCTCTGGAATTACAGTGAAATTCCTTTTTTTTTGTTTTGTTTTGTTTTTGTTTTTTGAGACGGGGTCTCACTATGTAGTTCAGGCTGGTCTTGACCTCTTGGTGATCCTCTTGCCTCAGCTTCCTGAGTGCCAGGACTACAGGCATGCTAGGTGTATAGTGAAATTCTTGAGAGATAACTGGGAGAAATCTTGGATGCATCTAGAAGTTGATAGTATTTGAATGTAACTTTGAAGATTCAGATGGTGAGAAGAATAAGATGGAGAGAATAGTTGGAGTGGAAACAGTGAAGAAGTACAGAGGTCAGGCCCACCTATTAATCCACCCATCCCATCATCCAGAATTTCCTGTTAGAATGTGTGGTAAGTCTCTAGGATAAAGGAAATACTCTTTCTTTTGCCATTTGTTTTTCCTTTCCTTTTTCTTCTCCCTACCTCCTAGGACCTTCTTAATTTTTTTTTTTTTTTTTGGTACCGGGGTCCTTGCGCTTGCAAGGCAGGTGGCGGAACCACTGAGCTAAATCCCCGGCCCATGACCTTCTTATCTTTTTAGTTTTGGTTTCTTTCCAACCCTTTTCCTTTCTTTCATCTATCCATTTTCCAGTTCTTTTTTTATTTTTTACTTTATCATTTACCTTTCTCTATTTACTTTTTTCTTTTTCTCAGCTAACCCAGGAAGTCCAGGCCTATGAGTGGAAATGTGAATTACACAATATTTAACTCCAAACAACACCTCCCTTTGTGAAGCTGAGAAGTAATTGTGGCATAATTGTTTCTCATCTGTCTCTTAATGTTTTATTGGCATTAACTTTTTTTTAACCTCCCACAATGCTGGGGGTGTTGTTATTATTTTATTTTATTTTTTTTAGTAGTAGTCAGAATGTCAGTTTTAATGAGAAATTTCTGCAGACAGGGCTGCTCCTGACTAGTATGAGCCTTCAGGCATAGCTGGGGCTGAGGGAGTCAGAAATGCTTGTGGATGTCTGTTTTCTCATGCCCACAGGTGTATGGGCCACACAGATTCACTCTTCCTCTTGCTGCATGGGGCTTATATGCCTTTATGGGACATGCATACACACATAATTGAGTCATTATGGTGCACACATTTCTTCTCTTTCATATACATCAATACTGTCTCCCTTACACTTTCAAGTCATTCCTTCCCCCCTCCAATATATACACATATTTACTCTCTCACGTGCCCTGTCCCACTCTGTTTTATCCAGGTACCTAGAATTATATGTGCTGTAAAAGTATCTGCAAGCCTTTCAGTTACCACACTCTTCACTCCTGTACATACACACATATGTCTTCCCCCCACATACCTACACATCTACTGACATTTCTAGCCATACCTCAGACCATACATATACTCCATGTAAGAGTATATCCCACATACTCCTTACACCCTGGTGCTACTACTGCCCTTCTTAAGTTTGTCTGTCTTTAAAGACATTTCAGACTAGTTTTGACAGGAAGTGTCTTTGCTGACAACCAAGTTAGTGGACTATTAAGTCTGAATTATTTATCATGACAGATCTTTTTTTTGAGATAGGGTTTCCCTATGTATTTTAGGCTGGCCTTGAATACACTTTCGCCTAGACTGGCCTTGAACTCAACGGTCCTCCTGCTTCAGCCAAGTGCTAGGATTCTAGGTGAGTGCCACCATGCCTGGCAGATCCTTTGGACTTAAGCCACTAGAACATGGAGGAGAGGGAGGGCTGGATCAAACAATGGTAGGTTGCTTCTTAATGACATTATTATGACCCAAGATGGTTTTTTTGGTTTTTGTTTTTGGTACCAGGGATCACACTCGGGACCTTGTGCTTGCAAGGCAGGCTGTGGAACCATTGAGCTAAATCCCCGGCCCTATTATGACCCAAGATGAATTTGAACCTAAGTCCAAACCAGATCAGTGATTTCGGAGCTCATTTCTGTTGGAAGATGTTCACATATGTAGCAAAAGAGCCACAGCCATTGCATGTACCCAATCGGAATCTCTGAGAT
This sequence comes from Heterocephalus glaber, assembly GCF_000247695.1. Next base: position 5,298,254 of record NW_004624842.1, on the reverse strand, counting down.
GGGCCCTAGAAACTAGAATTTTTAACAAGTTCCCTGTGTCCTTCTGCTGTATAGCAAGGTTGGGAAGCAGTTATCTAGAGGAAAGAACTAGAAGTAGGAAGCTCTGTATTGTCTTCCTGTACCAATTTGGACAAGTTACTTTTCTGGACCTCAGCTTTCTTGACTAGTGCAACAAAGCTGATGTTCATAAGGGACTCTTTCCATTTTTAAAATTTCCTGCTGTTTTATGAAGAGTTTAGTCTGGGATCTTTTTCTGCTTCACTGAGGGGTAATCTGGAATCCTCTACTACACAGGAGTCTACCATGGGCAGGGCATTTCAGGGCATTTGGCCTGAGGCCAGCAGAGGCAGCCTAGGCCTTGACCTTTTGTTTGAATCACTGACACACCCAATTAGAAATGGATCAATATGGGCCTACAGCCAGGCCTGGAGAGCCTGGGAGGAGTCAGGGGAGTGAGTGCTTCTAGCTCTGTTAGTCTTGTGTGCATGTGCGTGCGTGTGTGTGTGTGTGTGTGTGTGTGTGTGTGTGTGTGTGTGTGTGTTGGGGGGATCTGATTACCATGACATGGTTCTGGTTACACTTGTCAACAGTACAGTAGTTCTGGTATAGCCCTCCTCTCCTGGGACTAGCTGGCTGTCCTGGGCAAGTGATAAAATGAATACCTTGTATCTGCCTTTGTTAGGTTTTCTTCACTTTTTGTTGTTATTTGAGACAAGGTCTGGCTGTGTAGTTCAGGCTGGGCTTGAACTCACTATGTAGCCTAGGTTGGTCTTGAACTCACAGCAATCCTCTTGCCTCAGCCTTTGGAGTGCTGGAATTATAGGCATGTGCTACCACGCCCAGCAGTTTTCCTTATTTTTGTGAACATATGTAGTAGGGTTCTAAAGAATAGTATAGGCCCCTTCCTCAGATAGGAAAGTCACTTAATACCTACAGAGTGTTAAGTGCTGGGGTAATAAGCCTATTTGTGTGGCTATTTCTCCCAGCCTACTGGGAAAAGGAACTGAAACTGAGAGACATCAAAATGAAGTCATTAGGCTGCCCAGTGTCACATAGCATATTCTCTGTGGTACTGTAGTACAACATTTGCAACCCCAGTTCCAGCTGATGAATTGTTTTGTGCCCTCTCTTAACCTCCTACAGACTAAATTGGAGGGCAGGCCCCTCTCTCTGGAGCCCCACAAGACTAGAGGAAATTTTTAAAAAGTGGTGAGGCAGATATGGAGTGAGGGTAGGCGCAGGAAGGGGATAGATTCTGCTTGGTTTTCCTTTCTCATCTTTTCCAAGGTCCCTGAGAAGTGAGCAGACTCTAATGGGAGAGATCAGTCATTTGGGATCAATGGGAGGGCTTTCTTTGTGGAGTGCAGAGTCAGGTTTCTGAATTGGTCCTATATGAGGAAGGGGAAGGAATTTATGACTGTATATTTCTAGGCATTGGAGAACCTGAAGGCTTAACATGTGCCCCAAACACCATGGTCAGACAAAATTCCCTTTTTTTCTTGATTGATCAACAAATGTTTGTTGAGTCGGGACTGTGTGTCAGGATTTATGCTAGTGTTAAAGACTTCTAGATTACTTTACAACCTAGCATCCTCGTCCGAAGAATATAAACCACAGTTTATTTTGTGTGTCTTAATAGAAGCGTGCACAAGGAACTCTGGGATTACAGAGGTTTGAAGTTGGGCTTTTTCTAGGGGACATAATTCATCTGTGTTTTGAAGGAAGCATAAAAGTCAGGAAAGAGCATTCACTCCAGACCAGGGAACCAACAGAAATAAAAACATAAAGATGTGTCCTTGAACTTTTGGTAAAGGGGTGGGCATACAGTTCCTAACATGTAGCAAATCACATTGCCCTGAGCCCTTTCCCTTTGCCAGATTTTGGACTATAGAAGTAGCCATTGGATGTCAGTAACACTGGAACAGCAGGTAGGAAGGAGGCGTTATACTTATTAGCCATACCAGTTGAAACTTATTTCTAGAATTCTGTGGGGAAAAAAGAGAAAAGCTAAAGAGCAGCAGCCCTCTCTGTCTTCTGGGCCAAGCTTGCAGAGGTGCTCTGGTTTCTTGGCAGTGGTTTGAAATTTCTGGCCTGGGCAAGGAGTTGGCTTCGCTGATGGCACAATCCTGTTTGCTACACACAGCCTGCCCCTCCCCTCTGTGTTCTTTTAAAAAGAGAAATTAATGGAATCTGTTCAAAATACCCCTGAAATGAAATTACATTTTTAACTCTAATTACCCTAATTAAAACTTGACAGCCATAGTCCTGGAATGGCAGATATGCTAAGTACCCCATGCCTGTGACATGTTCACTTACCCAGATGGAATAGTGTTCTGTTCCGTGCTTAGGAGAAAAATTCTTTTGTAATTGTTTTGTTTTTCTTTTTAGCAGTTTAGTCTTTGGTCCCACATATTTCCCAAGCTAGGAGAGTTATTCTTGTGGGCCGCAGGCTTACCTATGACCCCTATTTTCTGCATCCAGAAGTGATATTCCTGATGATTACTCACATACCTCTGAGTTTTCTCTTCAGTAGGAAAAGATAAGGCTGCAGCCATTTCCTTCAGTAAAATTCAGGGCCTTTGGGGACCAAGGTTCTGCACTTGTTAGAAGGCTATTTTTTGGTCTAGGGCTAAATCTGGATTTAGGGTCAGTATCAGATGTATTTCCTGTGTCCAAGTGCTCCCAGTAAATTAGGACAGGTAGGCATATGAAGGCTTGCTGTAACGTGAACATATGGAGACTGTGCTGGTCAGTTTTACCTGGGGAAGATGCTGCTCAGGAAATGAGAAAGGATTAACTCCCATAGGTGAGGCAAGTCGTTAGCAAAAACTTGCGACAAGTTTTGGCAGTGGGCTTACCCCTTAATATAGGGAATATTGGCAGAGGGATAGAGAAGCATATTGCAGGAGTTAAGGAACAGCTTAGCCAGAGGTCAGAGCTGTTCAATGACAGCCTGTTGTGATCAGAGTACAGTGTGCAGGGAAAGGATATAATAGAGAATAGAGTAGAGTTTAACCCACATCCTAGAAGCAGGAGGGTTCCATTGAGGATGGAGGGGTGTGATAGCATTGTGTGTGATGAATTGATTGTTGGATGGAGGTGATTGGAAACAGCAGATTAGTTAGAACAGGCATCAGCAAACTGCCCATTGGCTGAATATAGCTATCTGCCATTTTGGAACACAGCCACAGACCCAGGGAACTTATTTGTTCATCTATGATTGCTTTTGCACTACAGAGGTAGAGTTGAGTACTGTAGAGACTACTGTAGCTCACAATGCCTAAAAGATTTACTGGCCCTGTACAGAAAAAGTTTGCTTATCTCAGAGTTAGAACGTAATTATGTCTTCTGTAAGAGAAGATAAACATTAGAACTAGGCCTGAAATGGATTGGAGGTATTAAATGAGAATCTTCCCTTCCCTTCCCTTCCCTTCCCTTCCCTTTTCCCTTTTCCCTTTTCCCTTTTCCCTTCCTTTTTCCCTTCCCTTTTCCCTTTTCTGTACCAGGGATTGAACTCAGGACCTTGCGCTTGCCAGGCAGGTGTGGCGCTACTGAGCTACATCCCCGGCCCATCAAATGAGAATTTTCAAAAGGGACAACATAACTTAGTGGGGAACACTTATTTACCTGCCCCCAGAACTTTGTAAAAGTCACATTTATTGAAAGTCACTATAGTCACAAAAGGACACCCAGTACACAGACAAGTCCTGATTTGCTTTTATTAGCTGTATGACCTTGGACCAGTCATGTAACTGGCTGGAAGGTCAGGTGAATATAGTGAGCAAGATAAATAAAAGCCTCATCAATCCAGTTCTTCATGGGACAGAATTATTACTCTGCCTATTTGTTTACTTTACCCCTAGTTTATATGTCTAAGGGCCCTCTCATGGAAAACTCAAGATATCTTAGAAAAACTGGAACATAGTTTGAATTGAGAAGTTGGGGATGGGTGGGGAAAGGGCTTATAATACTGTGAGGATACACCATACCCTTCCGTGAAGTAACTGCTGACATTTGTTGTGGGCAGATTGAGTTTGTTTCTACCCTTCAACTGGCTGGGCAGTTAAGGCCCCTTAAAACCAAAGGCTGGGTTTATCCCTCAGGCATCTTTCTAGCCAGAAACTGTGTAAGTACCACTTGACATCCTTGTGTGCCTCTTCCTGTCGCTACACTGAGATCTCTGTGTTTCACTCCCTTTTTCTATAGCATTGTGTATCGGCCCTGTACAAGGGAAAAAACACTAGGGAAATCACATTGGTAGGCTCCAAGCTCATTTCTGCCTTCAGCTTATTGTGTGACCTCAGCCAATTCATTTCCTATCTGGCCCTTGTAGGCTCCAGTATAGACAGATGACTGTGGTCAGTTTCTGAGCACAGCCTTTTTTCCTTTTCCCCCAAAGTTCTCCCCTCCTTTCAATCTAGAATATTAGTATCTGCCTGCACATTTGCTTGGAATTCACGGCATTTAACTGAAGAAAGTCGTATCTCTAGCTTCATTACACTTGATCTTAGTCAAAAGGCCAAGAAGGGATTCTCTAGCTTTCTTCTTTGGGAAGGGTCTAGGAACTAGCAGTTGATCTGATTACTAGAGTGGAACAGACCCTGGGAGTCAGGTCCAGCTGACTCAAGTTTCAACAAAGCATAATGTCTCTGGGATGTGCAGTCTAGTTTAGGCAAATACTTGGCTCTGCGCATCCAAGATACAGTGGAAGGGCCAGACACTATCTAGAAAATTTACGTAGTACTCCCTCTTCCACATTTATCCTCTTAACTCTGTTGATTTTATTACCATTTTATAGACATGAGAACTTCTAGAGTAGTGGTGGCGAACCAATGGTACACATGTTGTTTTTAAAACAAAAGATGTTAATGTATGAGTTATTTTTCCTAAACTAAAACCTTAGTTTTCAGGTTTAATTGTGGTGTTGGAACTTTGCAATAAATAAGTGAGTTTTGGGTTGCAGTTTGGGTACTCATCTCTGAAAGGTTTGCCATCACTACTCTAGAGTATCTTTTGGTAGACAGTGGCTATTGTTGACTGACTCATTGAAGATATAAGGCAACAACTAGACATCCCTTGCTTCCAAGTAAGAAAGAGTGGTAGAGGAGGCAGACAAGTAGTGATAAAAGTACTAAGTTTACTCAGTTTGGGTGGCAGAGTCAAGGCTGAAGCCCAGGTCTGTTCACATGTTGCCTGCCTTGCAGTGGACGCCCTGGCTAGCAGTGGTCTCTAAAGAGTGGCCATTGGTGGAGGCCTGGCCTTAGATTCAGAGCTGGACTTTAGTGCTGGGCAGCTGACCAAGGTAGGGGCTCTCATGTGGACCTGGGTCTATTCATAGATTATAGCACTTAATTTTGTTCCCTCTAGAAGATGAACTCTGATGGTCAGCACTAACCGTATCCCGGAGTATCACAAGAGCCCCATTTGGTCTATGATACCAGATAGCAGTGAGGAAGTGTTGATACCCAGAGTTGCGTATGAGATAGGAGTCGGGGCTAAGATTGCTTTAAGGTATTTTCTGCCTAGAGTCTGAGAACTGGATTTAAATTGCTGAATCCTTCCCAAAGTGATAGAGGTAGGTTGGGTAATCAGTGAGACAAAAGCAAAGGATGTTAGAGACTGTCGGGATCCAATTTTCAGGTTGAAAATCAGGCTTTTTTGGATTCTATAATTTATTCCAGTTTAAGAACCTTAACTGTTGTTTTCTCAGCACAGCATTTATAAGTGTTGGCTCCTTTTGTTAGAGATACATCATCCCTGGGCTATAATATCTTTTAATCTTCCTGCTTCACCTTGGGCCCTCTTCTGTGTAGCTTCTGATAATGCTGGGTTTAGTTTCTTCACTGCTAAGATGAACTAACAGACAGGTTCTTGTGTGCTGAAAAGGTTCTTTACCCACCAGGCTGAAGTTCTTTTTTTTTCTTTTTTTTAATTTGTTTTTGAGACAGGGTCTCCCTTTATAGTTCAGGGTAGCCCTGAACTCACTGTGTAGCCCAGACTGGCCTCCAACTCACAGCGATCCTCCTGCCTTAGCCTCCCCAGTGCTGGGATTACAGGTGTGGACCACTATGCCAGGCACTGAAGTTCATTCTTATGGAGAGCTCCACCATTCAAACACTCCACCATTGTACCTATAGTCTTCATATAACTGAGTTGATTTCCAACTAAAATTTAGACTCTCCTCCTCCCCCATCTACTTGTGGTTTTAATTTTGGGGGTAAAATTAGCGTCATCTCAGATTCTAGCCTTCCATCCCAGACCTGGGTTTCAGGGGTAGGGGGTTGTCAATATCTGCAGGACATTGTCATTGCTGTTTAAATACCTATTCAAGGACTGTTATGAGAACTTGAAACTTGTAGTTTTAGCTTCTGCATTGAGGGCACTTCCAGTCATTCTATATTGTAGGAAGTCTAGGAGATATGGGAAATGTCCTGGTTGGGAAAAAGGAGACTGGTTCTGGCCTTGCCACGGACTTTCCTCTGTGACTTTGGGTTTTCTGTAAAATGGTAGAGGGCATTCCAACACTGGTCTCATCAGGGACAGAAAGCCATCCTTGACACAGTCTCAGTTGCACAGAGCACTGTCTGGCCCAAGCTACAGTGTGTTGGTTACTGATTATAACGCTTTAAGAGTCTTGCTTCCAACTCAAGAGGGGGAAGGGGAACCATCCAACTGTCTCATTAGCATGGAGAAAAGAAAACAGTAATTACTTGTGCCTCCCTTGATAATTCCTGCTGGGCTGGTTCTTCTAGGGAAGGAGGAGGGGAAAACGAGATAGCTTCAGCTGAGGAAGGAGAAATGCTGTTAGCTTTCAGAGTGTGCAAGAATGGTTATCTTGCACGTCTGTTGTATTCTCTGGACATTCCTCCAGGCAGCCTGGAGATTGCCTGGATTGAGTTTCATCTGTTTATGGCATGCATTATGTTCCCATGCATGGACATGGGTTGGGGCTCAAGAGCCTTAATATCTCTTGTTGAAAAACCAGCCGCTTTTCAGGGCCTCTTGTGATATGTTGGGCATCCTGACACCTGCCTTTGTTGGAGTTTAGGGAACGATTACTGGGCCATTTTTTGTGACTTGGCTGCATTTTTATTATGTTGTGAGGTCATCTTTTTGACCCCCATGGCAACACAGCAGGTTGGTTTATTACTGTAATCACAAGACTCAAGGTCAGAAGCTGGGTGTGGTGGCACACGCCTGTAATCCCAGCACTTGGGAGGCTGAGGCCTGCTGAAACTACCTAGCGAATTCAAGGCCAGCCTAAAGGCATATTAAGACCCTGTTTCAAACAAACAAACAAACAATCAAGGTCTGGTATCCTTGTGAGTGGGAGGTGTTTGGTAAGGCTGTAAAACCGCAGGGTTTGGTAAAGGCTGAGAAAAGCTGGCCTCTTAGAAAGATTGAGGCAATTTTGAAATTAGAAGGTTAGGGGCAGCTGGAACAGAACCAGCAAATCAATTGGCAGCTTGGCTTGCTGAACAATCAAGGGCTGTTTGCTTTGTATCAGTCTTTTACTCCCTGCCTGTGACCAGTTGTGAGACCTCAAGTGCTGATTGTAGCAATCTGCAAGTGAGCCCAGGCCCAGGGAGCCTGGAGGTTAGGCTATGATTATCTTCTGTGCTGCTCACTCTGATCCTGGTTGCCACCCCAGGGGCTTAGAGAACCCAGCTTCCATTTCCTTCTCCTCCTGAGGAAGATAGTACTCTCCAGCAATACCCTTTTCTTTGTCCAGTCTTCCTGCAGCTCTTGGAGATTGCTACTCTATAAACAGCAAGTGTTCTACAGGAACATGCTACTTTTAAAACATTTCTTTTACAAGTGTAGTAGCTAGTTCTGTCAGTCCTCTTGCCCACTGAAGTACTCACTGTCTTTTGTCCCATAGCTTTTGCTTGATTTTCCTCCCTTTGATGTCTAGGCTCCA
>NW_004624842.1:5243622-5289107 GCF_000247695.1 Heterocephalus glaber | reverse complement strand
CCCCCGCCCCACTTTTATTTTTGGTGTTTTGAGGCAGGGTCTCCCTTTGTGGTTCAGGCTGGCCCTGAACTCACTATGTAGCCTAGCTGGCCTCAAACTCGAGGTGATCCTCCTGCCTCAGCCTCCCGAGTGCTGGGATTACAGGTGTGCGCCACCATGCCCGGCTAGAGCCTGAGCTTTTTACCGAAATATTGTGGTCATTACAGTGGTACAATAAGTACCTCAATCTTTATCGTTAATTGGTGAGAACCACATTGTTTTGGCTGGAAAGGATAGCAAGTCATGAGCCAATCGACACAGACAAGTTCACAGACATGTGAAGTACCAAACATAAAACAAGGACAAAATTTTTGTGCCAAAATGTGTCGAATATCAAATTCAGTGTGTTTGAAAGCAGTTGAGTGTACCAACGTATTGCTGTATGACCTTTCTGTTATTTTTCCTGAATAATATATGATTTTTAGTGGTTCTTTGGTTCTCTCTACTTGCATCTGTTGAGATTTGTGTGCACGTAGTTTTATTAGTTTTTTCTGGTTTGGGTTGGTTCCTGTCTTCATGGAGGTACAAACAGTGCCACTGTCTGCAGTAGCACTTCCTAATTCTTTCACCCAGAGTTAGTTAATTCCTGTAACTGAAAAGGTGATATAGCTTATTATAGAGGCCATCTTCTTATTCCTTCCTTATTGCTTCCTATCAAACCATAGATTTAAATGTTAACTTGTTTTTATCAGTGTTCTTTGATTCTTCAGAAAGAGGTAGGATCACCCTCATTTTACAGATCTGAAAACTAAGTTTTGTTCAGTCACACAGTGAATTAGAGGCAAAGCTGGAGCTAGGCTTTAGATTTTCTGACTCTCAGCCCAATGCCCTTGAAAGGAGAAGTTGCTAAACTGATTTATCTATCCTTTGTTGAGAGGACATTTCTACCCTTATTCAACAGAACCAGATTTTCAACATTTTTTCTTGGCTCACTGATGGGCCAAAGTCTCTGTAAATCTGCATATGCACATTATTTTCTGGCTTTTGTTTTATCCCTCCTATAAGTTAAAGTACTTCATTCTGAAAGGGGGTGGGCCACCTGCCTTCTTTGTTTGGTCAATTGTAAATAAATTCATTTTTCCATTTTTTATGGGCTTTTCTGGCAGGTGGCAAATGAATCCCAATAGAATGAATCTGGATATTCTGTGTTCCAAATTCAGGCCTCTGGGGACACTTTTTTCACTACTTTTAGTAAAGAAACATTTATATAATGTGCAGGTCAGGCTTAAAAATGAGCTGATCTGTAGATGTAGAGTTCCAAAGGGACCCTGGCTCCTCCATCCACATTTTTACCCCAGTTCACTTGTACATATTTAAGAAATTCACCAGACCAGGGTCGTGGTGTGTGTGTGTGTGTCTGTGTCTGCCTGTCTGTTTTTAGGCTTCAGTAAAGCTTTTGTGACAAGATGTGGAGAAGGTTCCAGAACATGATTGTTTCCCCTTATCCATAAGGAAGGATTGACTCCTAGAGTTTATTAATATGTAATAACCTTGGAAAGAAGCAGTGACATAGAAGAAGAACCTACTTGTCTTTCTACCTCTCCAGGCTTTCAGCCTATACCAGGCTAGGGTTGGCTGAGACAGAACCAAATTCTGAGGAGCTTGTTGTTACCTCCTACTGAAAGAGTTGGTCTGGGGTTTGGACAGGCAGGTTCCTTTTGTTTACAAAAAGGAAATTCTGGTACTCTTAAAAATTCTTGGTTTTTAAACCAAGAGGAAAAAGAAACCTTTTCCAAAGTCTAGGCCTCAGACATTTTGGTCCTATCCAGTATCCCTTTTTTTGTCTCCTTCCTTAACCTCTCTCCTTTTAGCTCTTTTCTCTTCCTCTCTTTACTTTGCTCCTTATGCAACTTCCCATCTTGTCTTCTTTCTTTTTCTCTACCTCATGAAAACAACAGTGGGAAAAGGACACCTTCAACTAACAGATTAGTAGCTCTTTGAGATTGATATAGATTATGAGGCTGAGAGTCAGAACATAGAGCTTGAAATTTTAGAACTTCTATTCCTCAGAACAAAGATTGATGGGACGGGTGTTAGTTTTTTTTCATTTGTTCATTCGTTCACATGTTCTCCACATACTTAGTATCCCCCTGTCTGCTAAGCTGGGAGTTAGGTGCTTGGGTTTTTACTGGTAATAAGACCCTAACTCTGCCATAAGATCAAGTCTTGAGGGAAAGACATAGAAACAGGCAGTCCCCTTTCCCATAAATCAAATAGTTGAATTTTAAGATAGAAAGAACTTTAGAGTTTATCAGGTGCTGCTTTCATGTTATACTTTAATGAAGTAAGGCAGTCCATAAAGTAAGGGAATGCACATAGGCTTTGGAGTAAAAGTGTTCCCAGAGCTTAGGGCAAAAGGCCAGCTCCTGGGGTCCTATCAGATCAGGATTGGCCACCAGTACCATAATACCAACCAAGGAGATGAGCAGTGGGAAAACCCAAGACGGGAGATTTAATCAGCAGCGCCAGGCTGGGAAACACAGATGAGATTCAAGATCTGTCTTTGATTGAGGGCCTGACAAAAGTTTTGGGGTTTTATAGAAAAGGGGAACAAAGTCAAGGGTTGAGGTTAGCATAGCTGGCACTATAGGTAATCCTGGTCAAATTGTGGTCTAGTTGAGCCATATCTCCAGACTGATTGTGCAGGGTTCTGGGGGAATGTTATGCTTGTGTCTAGATGTCCCCCCAAAGCCTCATCGAGTCATAGGTGGGGCTTTTTCAGAGGTGGCTGAATCTAGAGTATGTGATTGATTCATGGTAAAGTGGTAGGATTAAGGGTGGTTACTAAATCAGTCCACTGATTGGTTTGGTACTGCCCTAATCCTAGTAGCCTAGGTAGAATATAAAAGGGGCAGATAAAAGCTGCTTAAGGTTCCCTGATTGCTTTGCTACCTTCTGCTTGCTGTGAACTGTTTCTCCTTTGCAGTGCCTGTCCGCCATGCCACCTTCCCTTGGAGCCAGCCAGTTATGGACTGAAACTTCTACAAACTGGGAGCTAAATAAACCTTTACCCCTTTAACTTTGGGTGTCAGGTGTTTTATCTCCGCAATGAGAAAAGTAAGACAGCCATCATCGTTTGAGGGGATTGTTCTGGTTCCTATCATGAGATGATGGGTTCTGCTCATTAGATGGGCAGAAGGGGGGAAGATGGGGGGAAGCCTTGGTTTCTCTCCTGAAGTAACTTTCTTGTAAGACATGGAGACCAAATCATGGGGTGGTCTGCAAGGCTCTTCTTTCCCGGGAATCTGAGGTGGCTGCAGGTTTAGGATAATGACTGGAGACTTACAGGCATCCAAGGGGGTCTGGATCTGGATGTTGTAAAAGCTAACAGTTGGACGTCTCTCTGCAAATCGTGAAAATTACTTTTGTTCCCTGTATCTTGATGTTCTCAGTTTTTAAGGGGGATAAGATAGGCTAGATAAATTTAGGGCTAAATTTAGGGCTAATAAGCCAGTTGAGCAGCAGTATAACCCAAAGTTTTAAGGTAATAAATGGGACAAATATAAAAAAAATATAAAGGGCTGGGGATTTAGCTCAGTGGTTCCACTGCCTGCCTTGCAAGTGTAAGGTCCTGAGTTCAATCCCCAGTACCAAAACAAACTATAATCAACCAATAAGATTACAAGTATAGCTACTTAGCTAATATTGATCCAATAGGGAAGCAGGTCAAGTGGCAAAGGGTACATGGAAAGAACAAAGGCATCTTTAAGAACAGATGGGTCTAAAAAAAAAAAAGAACAAATGGGTCTAGATGCTCTGGTCACTCACTTGGGTGCTTGATGTCTATCTGGACTTTGCTGGACCAGGTAATACCAATTATAATACAATTCCAAGTTACTGTTTATCTCTTAGGGGGGCATGTAGGTCTGGTCATTGCATACTCCCCCACCCCCAAACTCAGGACCTTGTGCTTGAGAGGCAGGTGCAGTGCCACTGAGCTAAATCTCAGGCCTCAGGTCATTACATCTTTATCTTAAGGCCTGGTCTTCACATGTACCTCCAGTCACAATTCTGATGTCTTTATTTTTCCACTGACTTTCTTAAGAGCCCAGTTCCTTTCTGACTGTATACTAATTTTTGTCTAACTTAGCTGCCTGTTATATTAGTATTGTAATTGTGTCTTCCTCCATCAAGGCCTTAAATCTTCACTCCTCTGTGGAGTTTCTGAGGCCACCCCACATCAAACTTAATTTCATTGTCCATTTTTTGTAATACATAAAATTATTTAAATTGTTTAATCCTGCCTAATAGTCTCAGATAGTTGATATGGTCTCACCCTGGGTTGCAATCTGCCTAAGAATAAGTTCTGTTCTCGGTCACTTTGCATTTTCCACAACCCCTAACTCGCCTGTTTACACAGTAAGGCTGACCGGGAAGGCAATCTCAAGAAATATTTCTTGATTGGATGGAAGGCTCAGGGGTGACAGTGTTTTTCAGCTGATAGGACCTGTTATAGACCTGGGTGGGAGTCTCCCATCCAAACTCCGCGTTTCCTCACCTGTCATCAGATTTCTCACAAAATCCCTGTATTGGCAGTATAGGAATTGTTTTGAGACAGGATCTCACTAAGTTCCAGGTTGGGCTTGAACTTGCCATCCTCCTGCCTCAGTCACTCAGAATGTTGGGATTACAGATTGTGCCACCACCATGCCTGGCTATTTTCTTTTTAAAAAATTTTTATTGTTACATTTTAGATATACATAATGGTAGCATTCATCATAGGGAATTTGTACCTGTACGTGATATATCTTGATTCTTTTTTCTCCATTCCCTTCCCTTCAACCCCACTTCCCCTTATTTACAAAAGCTTTGTTTCCATTTTTTTCCTTCTATTCTCCTTTACCTAGTCTATTTTCAGGTGTATAGTAAATGTTAGTGGCTGTTAAATTGCTGTTGTTTTCCCCATAGCTTTGCATCACAGTACTTTGAGATTAGAGAAGTCTCTGGAACCACCTGGCTAAAGGCTGATAGACTTGAGTCCTTCAATTTGTATGCAGTAAAAAGCCTGAGCTGGGCATGGTAGTGCACACCTGTAACCCTAGCACTCAAGAAGGCTGAGGCAGGAAGATCTCAGTTCATGCCTATCCTGGACAATTTAAGGGATTTAGTGAAACCTTCTCAAAAAAATAAAAAAGGGCTGGGGATGTAGCTCAGTGCAAAGGCCCTGGATTCAGTCTCTGTAAACCCCCCCCCCCCCCCGCAACATACACAAAAGCCTGGAACTGCAAGAAAATGGAGATGTCAGGCTTACTTGCAAAGGAGTGGGGAAGCTCCAAACCCTGTCAGCTAGAACTAGAGAACATGTTTCCTGCTTGCTTTCTTCTGTTTTTGAGAAGTGGAAAGTATAATGTGTGGTTAAGAGGCAAGCTTCTGGAGTTGGACTTCCTGGGTTCAAGACTCAGCTCCACATTTTATTAGGCTGGTATGTGTGCTGCCAAAGTGAGTACTAGCTGTGAGGCTTGGGCAGATTTACTTAATTTTTCTGTGCTTCATTTTCCTTACTGGTAAAATAGAGACTATAATAGACACTGACCTTTATAAGATTGCTTCAAAGATTAAATGAGTTAATAGAAACAAAAGAGTGGCAATAGTACCTAGCATGCACTGCACTTCTCTTTGCACTTCTCTCTCCATCCCACATTCCTGGAAATTGATCTGTTCTTAACCATTCTCATCCAACAGAGGGGAAGAGTGGTGTAATCCTAGAAACCTGAGGTCAATATCAGAGTGCTTGAAAGATTGTTCCAGCTAGGTTAACATACTGAGCCTTATTCTTGCCTACCTGTTACTGGCTTAGAGTCTACACTTGATGTTGCCCTCTTTGGGATACTCATCCTTCAGGATTTTGTATGTCCTACCCTCTCACTTTATTCAAGTTTCTGTCTGATGTCATCTTTTGGAAAGGCCTTCCCTGACCATTTTATCTGGATTAGATGGTCCTCTTACCCCTTGCCATTTTTTCTTTCCTTACCCTGCTTTAATCTTCTTTTTTTTGTTTTTTTTTTTTGATTTTGGTACCGGGGATCAAACTCGGGTCCTTCCACTTGCGAGGCAGGTGGCGGAACCACTGAGCTAAATCCCAGGCCCTGCTTTAATCTTCTTTATGGCACTTAGCCCTATCTGAAATGGTATATTTAATAAAGTGCCTTTCACTAGGGTGCAGTATATGAGAGAACAGGAACCACTGAGCTAAATCCCCGCCCGAGAGCAGGAACTTTGAATGCCTATATTATCCTAAGTAAATGTCTGTTTATGTAGAACCCCTAATGGACTTCTCTGTTTGTTACAGGTAAGCCCTCTTCCCAGAGGCAGCTGCTGCTGACCTGATAACCCAAAAGAGGAAATAGCTGGCTAAGCTCCGCCTTGGTACTGGTAAGTTGACAAATTCTGGGCAAGCTTGGGCTAAGACACAGGTAGAGTAACTAGTTTGGGGACTACTTTTACACTTAGTACAGATAGCATACTGGTCATTAATCTACTTTATATCTAAGAGAATGACTTTTTTTTTTTGGTACTGGGGATCGAACTCCAGTCCTTGTGCTTGCAAGGCAGGCGGCGGAACCACTGAGCTAAATCCCTGGCCCCAGAATGACTCTTAGCAAAGGTGGCCTCCTATTCTGAGAGGGGATTGAGAACACTTTCGTGGAGTTGTCAGTAAATGTCTGGTATCATTTGCCATGAATACGGCCAAGCAGGCTTCTTGTTTCTGCCAACTCCTTTCTAGTAGAGGTATCCTGGACCTGGCAGTGATACCTTTACTTCCATATGCTTTTTTTTTTTTTAATGTGACCCCACAGGCCTCACAGACTTTCTGACTTCAGTCTCTCCCGTGACCTGCCAAGCCTGGAGGTCAGCTTAAAGAAGTGATAGAGTTCTTCACTCCTGCATAGTGTGATCCTGAATAGTGGTGGGGATTGAGTGATAGAGTAGGGCTTTCATATGTGCACCAGCTCTGCAAGGATGTTGTAGAGAATCAAAAAGAGAAGTGCAAGTTGGAAAATTTTGTGAATTGTAAAGGAGCATGAAAGAAACCAGAAAGTAAAGAGAAAGCATTATAATTACCTTGCAGCATTTCAGTCCCTGACCTTTTTGCCACTTTACTTACCAAAGGTGACAAGGAAAGGTTTTCCTTTAGGAATTTGTGCTATAAATCTTCTCCAATGTCCTCTTCTTCCTCTGGTGCCCTACTCACAGCTCAATCTGTTTGTAAGGAAAAAGATTGCAGGGGTCAGGTGGCAAATTCAGGCAGCACTGGCAACCACAGTTTGCAGCATATGGGCTACAGAGTGCAGGTTTAAATGCATTCAGGCACCCAAGTTGCAAGGCCACTCCTGGCATAGATACTAAAACAGTTTCCAAGAGCCCATCATAACATGATTCTGCATTCACTCCTGAGATGTTGTCTTGTTCCCTACTGGCATTGGGGAAGAAGAAAGCTATTCCTATTGTGGCCCTAGGTATCTTCTGCTCCCAGCCCTCCAAGCTGCTAGTGAAAAAGGCAGTTAAGCTGTAGCCACTATGTTATTGAAGGCCCCAGTCATTGCAGTTTTCCTACCGTCTTGCTCTCTGTCTTTGCTAGTGATGTAACAATGGACAAGGGCATTTTTTCTTTCCTCTGTCTGCCTGAGGTATGCATCAGAGGAATCTTGTCTCTTGAACTTCACATTATCATGCTCCAACCTTCCTTCCTACTCTGAATTTCTGGGTTGTTACTGCCATTTCTTTTTTTCTTATTAAAGTTCTGTAGCTTCCAGCCTTTCCATCGCCTGGGTATCAAAGTTGGATCTTATTTTTCCTACCTTGTGAAAAAATTTCACTTTTGACTATTTTAAAATATGAATGATTCCATATATATAAGGATATAATACACAGGTATGCATAAAATACATAGCTTATTTATCTAACAGCCTCATTATTCCAGAGCCCAACTAAAAAACAAGGAAACAAATCATTGTCATCCTTAGCCCTTACAGTGGTGCTGATTTATTCTTATTTTTATGTATCATCATAGCAATCTGGTTTCTAACCCCCCTTAAGATTAAAAACAGCAAATAAAAAAGGAAAGGAGGTGAGAGCTGAAAGCTGGCAGTATTGGGGGGCGGGTAAGAGAGACAAGTTAACAGACTGAAAGGCATATAATGCAGGGGCAACACCCTGACAAGCACCGGTGCCTCAGTAAATTGGGGTTAGGTAATTTCTATGTTTGTTTTAGATTTCTCTTAAAGGCTAGATTTTTCAGAAAATGTTAAATTAATTATTTATAGTGTCTACTGTATTGCCAGGCATAGTGTACTGAATGCTCTACATAAATTTATTTCATTTTCACAGTAATTTGAGAGGTAGGTGGTGGTTTTCTTGTTTTATAAGTTACTGAGACTTAGGGACATGTAGGCAGTGCTTGAAAGTACAGTTGTGGAATGCAGAAGAATCTGATGCCAGAAAACTGAGTTGTTTCTGTTACTTTATATTAGCTTTTTTCCCTGTGACCTAAACTTGTTGTCCTGAGTCTCTTGAACTGAGTTTTCACTTTTTTAAAAATTTATTTATTTATTTATTTATTTATTTATTTATTTATTTATTTATTTATTTTTGGTACCTGAGATTGAACTTGGGACCCTGCGCTTGCACAGCAGGTGGTGGAACCACTGAGCTAAATCCCTGACCTGTTTTCACTTTTTACATTAATTCTTATATATCAGTTTTTCTTTTTGAAGACACTTATTCATTATTCATTCACTAATTATTATCTACTGTGAACTCTAGGTACAGTTTCGGGTGTTTGAGATATAGCAGTAAATAAAATAGTTCTACTGTAGTTTACATTCTAGTGGAAAAAAGCAGACACATGAATAAATATGAAGAAAAATAAAGCAGGATACGAGAATAAGGAGGGACTGGATTATCAAAGAAGGCCTGTCTGATCAAATAAAATCTGTGTGAAGATGCAGGAACTGAAGTAGTGTGCTATGTGTGTGTCTTGGGGGAATAACATTCCAGGAGTTAGGAGTTCAGCAAGTTCAGAGGCCTTGAAACAGTAATGTGCTTATTGTGTTTGAGGAGCAAAAGGAAGCCAGTGTGGTTAGAAAGGAAATGAGCAAGACAGGGGAGTGGAAAATGGAGAAATCACAAGGATAGACAGGAAAGTCTTTCTTCTGAGTGAAATAGAGAGCCATTGGAGAATTTTGAGTAGAGGAATGGACAGATGTCCATTTAAAAAAAAAAAAATCACTGATGCATCAGTTGGTGCCTCTACTACTCTCTCTAGGACGGTGTTGAATAGAATTGGTAAAAGCAGACAGCCTTACCTCTCGGTACCAACTTGGGGAAGGGGATGGTACTCAGTCTTTGACCATCAAGTTTTTTTCCCCTTGTGGATGACTTTTATCAGACTAAAAACGTTCTTTTGTATTCCTAGTTTGTGAGGTTTTATATGGATGGATTCTGGGTTTTGTTGATTATGTGGTTTTTGTCTTCTGTTCTACTGACATGGTTTTATAGTAATAAATTTTTGGATAGTAAATCAACTTTGTGTTTGTAGAGTAAATCCAACTTGGTTGTAGTATATTAATTTTTAAAAAAATGATAGTGGGTTTGATTTGCTGGGGGATTGGTTTATAGTATTCTTGTAATGTCGTTGGTTTTGGTATGAGGGTAGTAGAGGCCTCAGGATGAATAAGACTGTTCTCTTCTCTATTTACTGGACAAGTTTGTAAAACATTAGTGTTAATTCTTCAAGTGTTTGATAGCGTTCACCCCTGAAGCCATGTGAGCTTGGGCTTTTCTTTGTTGGAAAATATTAATTACTATTTCAGTTTTTTCCTTACCTATGGGTCTACTTAGATTTTCTTTTTTCTTTTTCTTTTTTTTTTTTTTAGTCATTTTGATTTTCTAGGAATTTGTCTATTTCATCTAAGTTTTGAATTTATTGGCTTCAAGTTATTTACAGTACTTTGTTAAAATCCTTTCAATTTCCATAAGATCAGTGGATAACCCCCCCTTTCTTTTTTTTTTTAATTTAATTTAATTTTTTTTTTTGGTATCAGGGATCGAACTCGGGTCCTTGCGCTTGCACAGCAGACGCCGAAACCACTGAGCTAAATCCCTGGCCCTAACCCCCCCTTTCATTCCTGGCTTTGGTAATTTGTGTCTTCTATCTTTTTTTTTTCTTGGGCCAGTCTAACTAAAGGTTTATCAATTTTGTGGATCTTTTCAGAGAACCAACTTTTGGCTTCATAGTTTTTATTTAATTCCATTAATTTTCTACTTTAATCGTAATTATTTTCTGATTTCTACTTGCTTTTGGTTTAGTTTGCTTTTCTTGTTTTAGTTACTGATTTTTGAGGTGCTACACAGCTCAAACTTAGCTCTTCTTCAAGCTTGACTAAAGTTGTTGGTGGTCAGTGGACTGTCAGTTTGCCCTTCTGTTGTGGTAGCCTCTGGTGAAGTATTTAGAGCTTCCTAGAAGGCCCACTTCAGAAACAGTAGGGATAATCAAGCGGTCTACATTACCCATAGAGAAGGAGCAAGGCCTAGACCCATAGTGCTTGGCATCCTGGATCCTGCCTGCCCCAAATCAACACTGGGCAGGCAATGGAGCAGGCGTGAGCCTTGACCTGGGGTTATGGGGGTGATGGCACATGACAAACCAGAGCTCCCCAGGCTTCTGAGGAAAGTTGACAGAGCTACCAGAGACAGCTGCCCACCTCATGGACTTCCCAGATTTCTGAATGACTTTCAGGGCCTTGAGAATACCTCTGTTGCCTGTTACGAATGAAATTCTAAGTGGAAATTTAATTCCATTACAGAAGAAAGGTTTAAAGAGCAGGTGCCATAGGTAAATAACATTAAGATGGGTAGAACTCTGGAGCAGTGCTTGGGCTTACTGGTTATTTACATGTTTCCTTTCATCTTTAAATGAGAAATAATAGTTTCTGTCCAGCCTGCTGTTTAAGGCACATTATGATTAAGTGCTATATAAAGCCATTAGGTATTGTACAAATGTAAATTACTATTAATGTTAGCAATTATAGTGATAAGGACCTGGAACAGAGTCTGAGCAGGTCCAAGAGCCGTCGCAGTATATCATCATCCTTCAAGGTATAGGAATGAACATCTGACCCAAGTGGGATTGGTAGCTTCAAAAGGCAGGAGGCCCATTGTCTGCCAGTATAATCATCATATGGTGTCTAGAGAATTAGTGGGGGAGTCTAAGGAAAGCTGCCAGAACAGCTCATATAAGAACCAGCTGTCCCTATTCACTCCACACCCAGGAATTCTGGCCACATCTTATTACTTTGGTTCCAGAAACAGCTGGCTCTTTCTTGAAGGTTGCTATCACAGCAAAGTAATAAAGTCCAGTTTTCTTATGGAAAAAGAATGGCAAACAAAAGGCTCTGGGCCCCACTTCCCTCCCCTTTTCACTAAAACTAAAGAGAATCTTTCTTGTTTCCCACTAGGACAGCAGACCAGAGCAAAAGATCAGCCCAATAGGAGAGAGACTAACTTAGCCTATGTAGATAGATAAGATCAACTAGAGGGCGGTTCTAGGGATGTTGGCTATAGCAGAGAGAGAGAGAGAGAGAGCGAGAGAGAGAGAGAGAGAGAGAGAGAGAGAGAGAGACCGACCTGAGCCTGAGACTAGGGTCCAAATATCAGAATCCAAGCTAGGAGAGTGGGAAATTACATTTCAGAAAAACAAGGTCCATCAGCAAATGTGGTGCTAGAATCCTGAGATGAAGGGGTTTCATTATCTAATGGGACAGAGGTAGGAGGGAAATACTGTTCTGTAACAACAAAAGACCCCATTAACACAAAACAAAAATTGCTTCTTTGAGGTTATCTGTTGTCATTTTGTATTACCTGAGACTCCACTCCCCATACTTAACCCTCATCACTACCTGCTTCCATCTCTTCAGTTAGCATAATCTGTCGAGAGTTAGAGCATAGGCTAAAGACAAAAGCTATTGATGGGATATCTGGTCTTTAGCGAGATTAATTAGCTGCATCTTTCTCACCATTGTATGTATTCTTTAAAACCATAGGCCATCTGATGTTGGAGAAAGGGAGGTTTTTAGAACCGAACCAGATTTACCAAGATCTGAGTCTTTGCTGACATTTATTTTCTGTGTGACTAACCCTTTAGTTGTACTTTCCTCAACTACAAAATGAGAATAATCCTACAGTGTGATACCTCAGTACTTACTAATTGTTCCTAGAGGTGTGGCAAGTACCAAAATCAGTGAGTACCAAACAAATTGCTTTGGTTGGAAAAAGGAGTAAGTAAATCAGGAGACAGTTGACAGTGACAAATTCTAGCTTGTGTGTGGAGTGCCAAACAAATGACAAGTACTGAGACAAAATTTTCATGTCAAAATATGTCAAGTACAAAATTTGAAGTTTCAAAGCAGTCAGGTACCAAAGTATAACTGTACTTTCTGTGGTTATGATGATAATAGTAGATGGGAAAAAAAAATGTGGCCTGGATTGGTTCTCAACTACAACTGACTGAAGTAAATTTTGAAACTATGGGTTCAGCGTTAGATTGAAAAAGCAGAGTATGGTGACTCAGGCTCTGAGCTTTATTCTACTAACTCAGCCTTTGGGAACCATTTTATTCCCGGGCCACAGTTTCATCAGTTCTATAAGGAGAGAATGAAGTAGAAAGGTGATCTATAGTTGCTGATGTCCTTTTTTGGGGGAGGTGGTCTCACTTTGTAGTTCTGGTTGTCTTTGAACTCACTATGTAGCCCAGACTGACCTCAAACCTCACGGTGATCTTCCTACCTCAGCCTCCTGAGTGCTGGGATTACAGGTGTGTGCCACCATGCCCAGCTTCTTTCCAGTTTTGTTTCTCCAACCAAAGACATATTGTTCTGTGGTCCTAAGGCATCAAACAGCCAAAGGAGAAGCCTCAAATTCAGTCCTGCTTAAGGCTTTAGCAGGGACTGTTAAAACATTGAGCTATTATCTGTAATGAAAGGATGTGGGAAGTGACTGGGTTTTTGCTGCAGGGGCAGTGACCTGCTTGTTACTCAGCATTTAGGGAAAAAAAGAAAAAAGAGAACAGTGATTTGGAAGTTTGGGGACTGAGTAGCTAGCAACTGTGAGAGAAACCTTGAGCAGAGGTCCCAGGTTGTGCTCTGTGACCCACTCGCTAGGAGTTCCAGTCAAACAAACACTTTCTCTTTTTGCAGCCTCCACATCCTCATCTGATAGTTAATTTAGTTAGGAGGTGTTTTCTCCAAGGGCCTCTTCATTGTCCACTCTCTTGTGGCTCTTAAACTCCGTTGTATCCCAACTTTGTCCTTGGTATTAAGGGTTTCATTGTGGAGAAGACTTCAACCAGCCAGACTTTGTGTAGCCCTAGAATATTTAGAATGTTCTTGAAACTGTAATTTCAAGCCACCCAGAACCATTCAGTTTTCAGCTCTAGAAATGTCTTGGTCCATCTCATCTAATCCCCTTGTTTAACACTGAGAGATAATGAAGCAGGAAAGAAACGTGGCAGAGTCTGAATACCAGTTTCTGCCAAT
The DNA here is from genome assembly GCF_000247695.1 of Heterocephalus glaber. The sequence goes on along the minus strand of NW_004624842.1, from coordinate 5,275,536 downwards.
ACTAGCTTAATCTTTCTGAGCCACAGTATTGTCATCAGAAAGTGGGGATAGTGATATAGAAAATTAATATTCAAAAGAGGAAAGTAAAAAGCAGGTCTGAGAAATGAAGTCATGGCCAGGGGTTTGAGCTCACACCAGAAGCCAGGTCTCTTGTGTTACATTTTCTTCTAGATCCAAGGTCAGTTGCTCCTATCTGTATGTAGTAGCAAAGATTGGAACTGAAAGCATGTCAGCTTTCTTAACCGCCAACAGCTTCCTCAAATCCCCTGTGGCATGTGTCAATAACACAGCCTGTACTTGTTTTGGAAACAAGCGCTCCATAAGCACTCTTGTTTGATTTGCTTTGGCTGGTACAAGATCCAGATGCTCTTAGAATAGCACAACAGATTCTCCAAATCAACCCGGTCCCATTCTCATCCACTCAGTTCTGATCTGCCACCTGGGGTTTGTTGTCTCTGAGTCTTCCCTGCCTGATACATGAATCATATTCAGTGTTCTTTTGCTAGTTCACCCTTTCTCCCTTGAGTAACATTTATTATGCACCTACTGTGTGCCTGGTATTGTGATAGGTACTTTAAATAGATTATTTCCTTAACTCATTAAGTTAATAATAGCTCCAGTGAGGGTGGGGGAGCAGAGGCTTAGTGAGGTAAATGGACTTATTGATGTCACATATGTAGTGTTTGAAAGAACTGAGATTTGAACTAAGAACCTCCTTACCCTATAGACTGAGCTCATTCCTGAATACCATACTGCCTAGCTGGCCTCTGGCCACAGCCTTCTGGGAGGGTAGAGTGTTCACAAGTCCCCAAGAACAGATATTGGTCCCTGAGAATAATGGAAATATCTTCTATGCCTTCAGTACATTTTTTTTTTTTTTCTGGTACCAGGGATCGAACTCAGGACCTTGCACTTGCAAGGCAGGTGGCGGAACCACTGAGCTAAATCCCCAGGCCCCTTCAGTACATTTTCTCACTGCTCTCCTTCAAACAACCTCCAGAACCCAGTTGTGGGGTCCAGAGATCCAGGCACTTGAGAGTCTTCTATCTTCAACAATTTAAGTCCTCCCTGGGAGGGTTCTCTTCCTGGCCTTGGGCTTACCTAGATAGACTTCAGTTACAAAAGGGGCAGGCCTTCCTTTGTCTCTGTCCCTTTCTGAGCCCCTCCCTGCCCTTTTGTCCCCCTCCTCACTAATTCATACTCAACTGTGAGACTTCTTAATGAGACCCCCTTCTAATGATGTCTTTTTAGGGATAAGATGAGAGGAGATATTTTTATCTCTGCATTTCCCTGAGCATCATTTGCCATAAAGCTATGGAATTTTAGGATATTAAGAGTTAAGGGCTGGGTGTGGTGGTGCAGGCCTGCAATCCCAACACTCCAGAGACTGAGGCAGTAGGATTGCCGTGAGTTTGAGGCCAGCCTGGGCTACATAATGAGTTCAACGCCAGCCTGAACTGCATTTTGAGACCCTATCTCAAAAAAAAAGTTAAGGGACCTTAACTGACAGTCATCAAGTTTACAGAAGGACCCTTTATTTAAACATGTAACATTCAAATGGAGCAACACTGATTGAAGCAGTAGTAGTAGGCTTAGTGGCTCAGCTTCCCTACTACCTTTATCAAAAACAACCCCTGAGACATATGCCTTAAACTTGCAGGGATCCTAGGTACACAGTTTATAAAACAGCACTGACCTGCACCAACTTTCCCATTTTATAATTGTGGAATTGAACCCAGAAAAAGGCAGTGATATGCCTAGGGTTACCCCAGAAGTAAGTGGTGGGTACCCTGACTCTCAGCATGGGGCCCTTTCTACTACACTGGCCTTTATGTCATTGTGTCCTTTAAGTGACCATCTGTAACATTTCACTGGCATCCTGTGCCAGGGTGTCAGGCTTCTCCTGACTCTCAGTGTCTGGTTTCAGTGAGGTAGGCAGGTCTGTGGCTATATATACCGCTGTTAAGGCATAATTCTCACATACAGTGAGTATATGTCAGCTTTGTTTAATTGTTTAATGTGGAAACCATTAGAAAGAGAATGGCTGACAAATGGTTTAGGTTGTTAGTGGAAGAAGGTTATTGTGCTAAGATTGCTAAATTAGGTCTAAAATCGGCTCATGTCCTACTAAAAATGTAACCCATGGAGTTACCTTGTCTGTTTAAAAAAAAAGTGTACCCTTGTCAGTTTTTGATACTTTAACTTCTAATGTTGTAGAGCTTTAAAACATTCAGGCCCTAATCATTGGTGAATAAGTCAAACAAAATTTCATTTTCTGTCAGATGACTCACAGATACATAATAAAAAATATTCTAATATGACTTTAAAAGGTCTCATAATGATCTTTTTGCCTTACATCCAAGTTTAGGATAATTTTCCTTAACATACAGTCATTGAAAATGATCAGAATCTATTAAAACTAGCTAGAGTCATGCCAACCCAGGAACGCACATTTCTGAGTTAAATAATGTATTTCTCTACTTTTATATATCACTGTGCACTAGGATGTGTGTGCTGCATCTGAAGAACCACTGAGGCAGAACATACACAAAGCTGGAGCCTGAAGAGTAGGTTAGACCTAAGCTCATCTAGGCTTGGAACTTTTAAAATGGTTCCTAGTTCCAGCCTATAAGTCACAGCATGTCAGAATTGGAAAGGACCTTAAGAACTTGAAAATATATATATTTTTAATATATGCAACAAGTGCTTGATATTGCTCTTAGAGCTGAGATAGTTTGGTTTTTTTTTGCTACTGGGGTTTGAACTCAGGACCTTGCACTTGTGAGGCAGGTGGCGGAACCACTGAGCAACCCCTGAGATACAGTTTTTGAAAATGAAAAAATGCAAACAATAATAACATTTTCCCTTCCTCCCTTCCTTCCTTTTTCAGACAGGGTCTCACTATGTAGTTCAGGCTGGCCTTGAACTCTCTATGTAGCCCAGCCTGGTTGTGAACTCTAGGTGATCCTCCTGCCTCAGCCTCCTGAGTGCTGGGATTATAGGCGTGCGCCACCACACCTGGCAAGGTAAAGTTTTTAAAAGTGGCCAGAGAAGTCCTCTCTGAAGAGGAAGCTCATTTCTAGCTGAGAAAAGAACAGGTGAAAAGGCCCTGAGGTAAAAATATAGAATGATAGAAGGCAGGCAGTATGGCTGGAGCAGCACCAATCTTACCTCTAGAGAAGCAGTGTGGAAGAGGCAGAAGAATGGAGCAGCCATGGCCAGAACAGAGCTCTGAGGCTTATTTTTCTAATGAAATGATGCCAGCGCATAGCCAGGGCACTGGAAGTTCCTCCCTACCAACTTTTTTGGATTTTCCCCAAGATTAATTTGAAGCCCATTTTAATATCTTCATTCTCATACAGCTGTCTTTCCCAGCATTTTTCAGACCCACATTTGCTCACATGACCTGGTAATAGTGTGTTCCTTGGAGGGTCAGAGCTAGAGAGGTTCTTGGACATGTTTCAATTCAGAAACCCAGAGAAGGCAAATGATTTGCCCATGGCCATTTATATACTTAGTGGCAGAACTTGATTTATTTTTCCCAGTTCTCTTGCCTCCTTGTTTCTGGCTCATACTTTTCTGCCTGCTGTCTCCCTTTCTTTATTCTCCAGCAGAAGGGAATCAAGTTGAGACCCATGTGGTTGGCAAGAGCAGCTAGGTCCTTTTGCCATTTGTTTTCTTCCTTTAGCTTTTTATTTGGTCTTTGTTATGTGAATTTATGGTTTTATTTTGGCCAGCATATTTGAACTACCATCCTCTTTGCAAAGAGCATGTTGCCAGTTCTCCAGCTGTGTTCATGCTACCCCTATACTTGAACTGGCAGCCTGCTCTTAACCACCAGTTGTCGTGCACACCAATCTTTGAAGGCCAGCCTGTCTTAACCTCCAGAGATGCAGTGTGGAAGAGGAATAAGATCTGGAGTTGACTGTATTTGGGTTTGAGTCCTAGCTTTGGCACACACTGGGACAAATCTCAGACTAGGTACTACTTCTTTGTTTTGGGGGGGGGGGTTTTCTTTTGGACCTTGATCATGCAAGGCAGGCGCGGTGCCACTGAGCTAAATCCCCCCGCCCCTTTATTAGTACATGTTTGTAGTGCAAAATGTTTACATTCCTTGGGGGGAGTTGGTACATGTATGTAATACATCCCAGTTCCCTTTTTCATCCTGTTTCTCTTCCCTCTCTCCCTCCTCCACCCAAATCTTGGAAGTGGCCTGCCTATATGTCCATCAGTAGATGAATGGATGAAGAAAATGTAGTGTTTACACACGATGGAGTACTACTCTGCCATAAAGAAAGGCAAACTTGAGTTATTTGTAGGAAAATGGGTGCACCTTGAGATCATAGTGTTAAGTGAAACAAATCAGACACACAAGCTTGAACAGCAAATGGTTTCTCTTATATGAGAAATTCAAAGCATAAAGAGCAAAATAGTAGATAGATAATAGGAAGCAGGGAGACAGATCTTTCTCTAAGGGGAAAGGGATCAAGAGTTGGAGGGGAGGGGTAAGGATGGGGAGGGAAAAGGGATGAAAAGGGAATTGGGATGTGTTATGTACATGTAGCTGACTCCACACAAGGAACATAAATGTTATATATTGCAAACATGTTCCAAAAAGAGGGGGAAGGGGATTGGACAAGTTACTTCGACAGTTTGCTCATCTATGAAATGGGGCTGTTAATAACTTTTCATTGGAAGGATATTTAAGGTATTATATGTGTACATTTTAAGTACACTGTTAAACTCATTCACTCCTTCTCAAAGGCTCCTCTTGGAAGTGCTCTCCCATTTTCTTAATTTATCCAGTAGCTCACATTTCTTGTTTGGTGCTTCCTGGAAGGTCAAAGATAAAGAGAGGTTTTAGTTCAGTCTCTTAATATTAGAAACCAGAGACACTGTGCTAAATGTTTTAGCATGTGAATCTATAGTTATTTCAAATTAAATGTTAAACATTTTTTTAAAGCACTGATTTCAGTTTTATAGATTTGGGTTATTCTTGTATATAGATTGAGAACAGGTTAGGATTTAGTATGTTGTTATTCTGTAAACTTGAACAAGCCTCTTGACCTCACTGTTTTGTGTTTCTCACCAGAGTCCTAAAATTCAATCTGTAACCATTTGGAAACCTGACTTGTTTATCTGTTCACTTTGGAAAATGTCTCTTGAAGACTGAGCATTAGCAACTGGGCTGGCCCTGCATGATTTGGAGAACAGAATGGGAGGCGAAAACTGGGTGCCTGGGAGCTCTTAGATCAAGGATTGGAAATTCCTCACAAATCAACTGTATAAAAAGATTTGTAGGGTGGAAGCCAAGGGTAGTATTGATGATGACTCTTTGAATTATCTTCTGGGATGGGGATTACCAGCTCTGAGAGTGGAAGGACCAGTGATGCACAGCTATACTTGTACCTGGGTAAAAGACAGTGTGGAGACAAGTGTTCAGCCTTATTGTGGTTGCCTACAGATCATCTCTACCATTCAGGATATGAGGTTCTGGCCTTTGTTCAATGCTGCTGTTTTTTGACAGAGCCCAGTCTTTGGAATTGCATAGTTCAAATCCCTGCCTGCCAGTTACTAATTGTGTTCCTTAACTCTTACTTTCCTTCTCAGAGCTGCAGTTTTCTTGTCTGTAAAACAGTGCTATTGATATCTACTTTTGTGAACTAGTTGTCAAATAATGCCTGAAACTTACTTGGGTGAATGGCTGGTTAATCTGTTGCTGTTAGCTCTTTGAAGACTAATATCCCTAAGAGATGACAGTAAAGTCAGGGGTGCTCTGAATCTCTGACCAGCCCTACCTCTACCCTAAAAAATGCCCTGGATTCTTAGTTGCTTCTTCAAGCTCAGGCTCTAGAAACATTGGGGAGAAAAAAAAGCCTTCATAGGCCAGGCTATATACCAAGCATCATACCTGAGTAAGCAGAATTGTTGTCTAGCAGATATACAGGGGGAGGGCAGGTAGCTCAGGCGACAGCAGCTGATGAACAAAAGACTTCTCTCTTTTCCCAATAAATTGGTCCTTGGGGATCCTAGCTTTGAAATTCTAATTGACAGAGGAAGGAAAAGATTCATTAGAGTCTAGACTCATTAAAATGCTCTGCTGCTCACCTACAATTTATTCTTGGCATTTCATCAGGAGGGATTAAATAAACCAATGGTCTGGGAGGCTGCTGGCAGCAGAGTCCAATGTGCCTGGTGTTACTGAGGGCTGCTGGTGTTGGGCCTCCTATATTGAGGAATGCACAGCTGTCTTCAGAAGTACTTTACTCCTAGGACTAACCAGAGTATAAGTATTACTACGTTCTGCCAGCACTGGAAGGACCTTCTGAGATTATTCATAAATAATAAGATTATTAAGCACAGTAGTGGAGTTAGAATCAGTCAGGCCACCTGACTTCCAGGCCAAGAATATTTCCCCTGAACTCATCTTGGATTTCTAGACCCACTGTTTCATTCATTCAACTTTTAAAAAATGTTACTTTTCCTTTTTTTTCCTTTTCGTTTTTTGAGACAGGGTCTTGCTAATGTACTTCAGGTTGGACTTGAACACACTGTGTAGCCCAGGCTGGTCCTGAACTAGCAGCAGTCCTCCTGCCTCAGACTTCAGAGTGCTGGGATTACGGTTTGTGCTACCATGACTGGCTTCATTCAACTTTTAACAGACACTTTTAAACACATTCTGTATGCCAGGATTTGGTGGTAAACAAAAAAGGCATGGGGCAAGGTAGCATACTTGATGCAATATTAGCGGAAATCAGAAAGGCCTTGAGTCAGAGGTTGGATAAGAATTACCTTACGAGAAAGATAGATGATGAATGTTAGGCTGAGGAGCTAGTGCCTACAAAGGCCACAGACTTTTTCCAGGAATGGAACGTTGAGTCTTATTATTGTGGAGGAATTGAAGAAGAGATGAGAAATTGACAGGTTTGGGCCACTTTGTGTATAGTTATAAAGAACCTTAGTCTTGAGATTAGAAGTCCTCAGTTCTAGATGTGTTTCTGCTATTAATATGTTAGTAATCATTTTGGTAATGTATAGTTAACATCTTTTAAGTATGCCATGCTGGATATCGTGAAACAAAGGTGCCTAAGATGCATAGAGGTCCCTTTCCTCAGACATCTGACAGTTTAATGAGGCATACAAACTGATAAACAGCTCCCTTCCCATAATAAACCAAACGAATAATTACCACTGCAGGAAGAAGTCAGGGTTGAACTGTGTTACTTTTAGTATTTTCTCTGGTCTTTGATGGTAATACTTGTCAAGTGATAAATAACCACTGCACTGTGTCGCTCATGAGCTGATGGGAAAACAGCTTAGTAATGGCTGGTATTTGTGCGACAGTTTGTGGGTTACAAAACACTTCACATCATTAGTTCATTGAGTCTTAACTACAGTCTTATGATTTAGGAAAGTCTCCTAGTTTACACATGAGGAAACTGAGACTCAGAAAAGTTGAGTCTTGTTCATGGTTTTACTGCTTTTGTTTAACACAAGTTAGGATTATAAATCCAAATCCTGAACTCTGTTTTGTGGTACAGTAGATCTGAACAAACTTTGAACAGTAGTAGGAAGATGACAACCTCCCTCTACCCTACTTCAGTGGCATATTGTCTCCTAAACTCTTAGTACCATGAGTCCTGCTGTTCCATCAGTGCTTGCTGCTCCAGCTCATGCCCTTTACACAGATACATTGTTTACTCACTGGTTTTTCATAGCAGCTTGTAGGGGAGACACACCCTGCTTTACAGATGAGCTTACTGATGTCCACGAAACTGACCCAGAGGCCTTGAATTATTCGTGCCAGAATCAGGACTGGAATCTAGAGCTCTTGACACCAAACAGGTGCTCTTAAATCAGAACATAGGCTCCTTTGGTTTAATTTACTTTAGGCAGTTCTTTTTTTTTTTTTTTTTGGTACCAGGGATCAAACTCAGGTCCTTGTGCTTGCGCAGCAGGCGGCGAAACCACTGAGCTAAATCCCCGGCCCCACTTTAGGCAGTTCTTAAATATACTGTGTGTTAGCCTCTAGTTAGGTTCAAACCTTTTTGGCCTTCCTTGAGAATACAGACTTAGGTTATTTATTTCTCTGACCACAGCTAGGGCCTGGATCCAAGAATATTTTGCTGTGTTTTTGGCCTTAGTCTGCCAGAAGCTGGGGCAAGTTGATGGTGCTTGCAGAGTGGATTGTGAGGGTGTGATCTCAGGCAGAGCTAGAGGATGAGTTGAGAGCCCTGTACTCAACTACTGCTGTTTCTGTGCCTAGGCCTCAGCCAAGGTATTCTCTATCCCAAAGCAAAGTGAAGCTGGCCAGCCTGATCATATTTTTCATTTCCAGTCACTTTGCCCTGACTACCCCATATAGTTGGTCTCATGGCTCCTGGGATCTACTATTCCAAATGATCCTCTGTACTTATTTCCCAAGCATATTCCAAGGGAAGGTTAAGATGTGTGGCCCCAGAGCAAGTCTTGTCATCTCCTCTGTCGACTGTTCTTGTTGCTGCAGGCCTCCCACCAGGCTCCTGTCCGCTCTTCTGTTCTTACTCTTGGCTTCTTAAGAAACAGATTGTCTAGTTAGTGTAAGGCTCTGCCAAACAGCATAAAGAGTAATCAGTACTGAGAAAAACTGATGTTTCCTCTTTATCTAAAATCTTATCTGGAAAAATTTAAGGACCATACCAATATGTGTTCGTGATGTCTCCAATATTCCCAATGTTTTTATCTTTATACTTTACAGAGCCCTTTCATACCCATTACCACCTTTGAGGCATACAGTCACTCTGTGAGGGAAGTAGTGCAAGAATTTCTATTCCCACTGTACAGTTGAGACTAGGGCCTAGGGAAAGTTGGTGACCATCTAATAATCATGAAGGCAGAGCCCAGACATAACCAAGAGTTTGAAGACAAGCAGTTGCAGGCTTGAAATCTGGAGCTTACCTTACCACTTTGTAGCTGTGCCACCCTGAGCAAGTTACGTAGCTTTTTAGAGCCTCAGTTTCCTATCCTCTCACAAGTATGACAGTATCTACTTATGATACTAAGGATTAAATGATTTAACATGGAAAATACTGGCACACTACAGAACAAGTAATAGCTCAGTAACTGCTGATTTCCACCTCTGTGTTTAAATGTATTATATTCTAAGCCTGAAAATTAGTACTCACTACAGTAAAATGAACTGCACGTACTAACCAGAGTATAGGTTCCAGACCTGGTTCTGGCTGTGAATAATTCAAGGCCTCTGGGTTCTGTGGACATCACTTTGCCCATCTGTCAAGGAGGATGTGTCATCCCTACAAGCTGCTATGAAGAGCCAGTGAGATAACAATGTATCTCTGTAAAGGGCATGAGCTTAGTTAAAAGTACTGGATTAGAGGGAAGCAAAGGTTCTCTGGGCACAGGCTTAGTATTTCTGATGCAAATCCCAAGAGGGTAGAGCTAAATAGGGACCCTAGAAATCTGTCCCAGTGTGTCTGTCTCAAACTGTATATTCCTTAGAAGAGACATAGTTTGGGGAAAGTAAGATCGAATGATGTAAAGTACATTTCTTTTCTTTGCTGCTGATTTCAGCTTTACTGGGCCCTGGGTGTGGTTGGGAGACTGATGGAAATTTGCTAAGACTTCTTATTTGACCGTGGAGCCCCTTTTCTGAGGAACTCTCATTGACATCTTGAAGAATACTGGACCTCCATGAAAGAGTTTATAGAACACTGATCTGTTCTGATTCTCTCATTTTCTAGGAGAGGCAGGTAAGGTCTGTAACTGAGTTTACAGAACCACATACAAACCTCAAGGTGCCCAACACCCTTTTGCACCATCATTTGCATTTTACTGTGTGTGTGTGTGTGTGTGTGTGTGTGTGTGTGTATGATGGTACTGGGGTTGGACCCAAGACCTTTACACTGAGCTACACCTATATTTTATTTTTACTTTGAGATAGGGTCTCACTAAGTGCCAAGTTGCCCAGGGTAGGCTTGAACTTGAGATCCCCTTGTCTCAGCCTCCCAGAGTACTGATATTATAGCGATGCGTTACCACGCCTGGCTTCTTTCTTTTCTAACCAGCAAATCATAAAATTACAGAGTCTTCCTGCAAACTCCTAATCAGAGAGCATTGTTAGAACATAAAGCTTTCTGTTTTGATGTGTTTGTTCCAGTTAGCAGGAAAATGAGGAAACAACAGGCTTAGTAGCCACAAATGTTTTCAAACAGTTGAAGGATCAGGGGTCAGGTAATTAGCTCCATTGCAGATCTGGAAAGGTGCCTCTAACCCACAAACTTCACCTCTCTTCTTTTGTAAGGTGTTTGTATTATATTTGGGGATTGTTGTAGATCTAGAAAGTCCACAGACCAGCTCCCAATGCAGATCACTGGGCTATCAGTAATTATAGGAGAGATCCTAAGTAGCCTTTACAGATCATATGTCAACTTTTGGCTCCTCCACTAAAGTCTCCACTGTGAGGTTCAGTGGATAGGAATATACTGTGATGTTTCTTTTTTTTTTTTTTTTTTTGGTACCAGGGATTGAACTCGGGTCCTTGTGCTTGTGAGGCAGGCGGTGGAACCACTGAGCTAAATCCCTGGCCCTACTGTGATGTTTCTATCCCTAGCAGAGGGAACTGTCCTTGACATTTGGTGGGGACTAACTTGTATTTTACTAAGCACATCTAATAAAAATACCTCTTAATATTGGTAAAGTTATGCAGTAGACTCTTCAGAGCTGATCTTTTATCTAATATTTAAGACAGTCCTATGATATTGAGGTTGTGTTTCCCATGTTACGTGAAGAAGGCTGGGCAAGTCATTCTTGGATCTGATAGCAAATTAGTGATATTCTTTGTTTTGTCACATGTCCTCAGTATAAGCCTGACATGTAGTAGATGTTTAAGAAATATTTGTTAATTGAAATTAATAAATATATAGTACTGTATTAAATCATACATACAGTCTCAGAAATGAACTTCAGAGCTTTTAACACTTTGTCCAGTGTTTCTTCCAGTAAGTCAGCATGGTGTGAGACCCAGTAGTTGGGCGCATGTCAGAGTCACCAGATAAGACAGACAGGAAGAGCTAGGACAAACATGACATTTTTTGTTGTTGTTGTTGTTGTTGTTGTTGTTGTTGTACCGGGGATCAAACTTGGGTCCTTGAGCTTGTGAGGCAGGCGGCAGAACCACTGAGCTAAATCCCCGGCCCCACTATTACATTTTTATTTTTCCTGCTCTCTGCTTGGTTAGAATGCTTTACTTCTTCCCCACCATAGAAAGCCCAGATTCAGTAGTGTGGACTGCAAGCTCAGCCACGTGTCGCCTCTGCTCCCATTGACCCCCCAGCTTTTTCACTCAGCCCTACTTTTTCGTTGTCTCTTATCACTGTCTTAACCTCTCCTGCATGAGGAACTTGGTTTCATCTCAGGAATACCAATTACATAATTTACTGTTAAAAGAGTCCCCAAGTCAAAAAGCCTGGGAAACTATGTATTGAAACAGAGGCTCAGGCCAGGGATTTAGGTCAGTGGCGCTGTGCCTGCCTGTAAGCCCAAGGTCCTGAGTTTGATCCCTGATACCCCCCCCCCAAAAGTCTCCCTAAAGTTCTAAACCCACCTAAAATTCTGTTTGTTAGCAAGAATACCCTAAACAATTAAAAGACAGAGCTAGAGGCTGAGATTTCGGAAAATATAAAGCAGTCTGCCATCAAGGAGTTCAGAACCTAATAGAAGGAGATGTATGAATGCAAAAGTGTAGCCATGGTTCATAGAGAATATTGAAATCTGAATGAGGGATTGGCTGGATATGCTTAGGGTGGGAAACAAAGGCTTTCCTGAAGAGTTTTGTCAGGGGCAACACACCAGCAGATTTGTAGTTAGAAAATTCTTGGCCCCAAGTCAGGAATTTGTTCCATTCCTGCTTTACTGATGAAATAGTCTCTTTCTTAACCTTACTCAGTGTTAAAAGAGTGTGATATTTGGAGCCATCTGTTATATGGGGGCTAAAGCAATAATAATCATTTTCATTTAGAAAATTCCTGAGTGTTGAGTTTGCTCTAGTACATTATTTCATTGAATCCTCATAACCTGTGGGGGAAGACTGCAATATTATTCACATTTTATAAATAACAAAACCAAGACGGGGGAAGAAAACACTGAGAAAAAGTTAAATCATTTACCTAGGATCATACAGGTGATACATGATAGAACTAAAATTTGAACCCAGGTAGTGTGACTCAAAAGTAGTTCTCCTAAAATGGCCTTGAACCAGGTATGGTGGCACACGCTTGCAGTCCCAGCTACTGAGGAAACTGAGGCAGGAAAGTCACTTGAGCCCATGAGTTCAAGACCAACCTGGGTAAATAGTGAGACCCTGTCTCAGAAAAAACTTAACTAAATAAATAAATAAAAGGGCCCCCAAAAGAGTAATTGAGATCTTGATGTAATTCTTACCTGGAAGAGTTATAAAGATGAGAAGTGAAATACTTAGCAGTTCATCTACTACCACCTAAGCAATTAATAAATTATGATCATGGTAACATTTTTTTTTTGTACCGGGGATTGAACTCAGGACCTTGGCTTGCAAGGCAGTCGACGGAACCACTGAGCTAAATCCCTGGCCCAAATTATGATCATTTATATTACAAATTACCTTTTCTTAAAGGCTGTCTATTGGATCCCTGCAGAAATGTTTCCTTCCTGTCTCTCCTCAGCTTATCCTGGTTTTAGTATCTGCAGCCTGCTTCTTTGTGCATTAAAAAATATGGATTGGAGAAAGGAGGGCAGGGGTAGAGGTGATGCTACATGGATCAGCCATGTTCAGTTTAGTGACTAGTCTCTACGTGCTTACTCTGAGCTTGGACCTATTCTGAAAGTCAGTGAAGATGCGGATATAGATTGTGGTCCCTGCTGTCCAAGAATTCAGTCAGGCTAGGGAAAGAAATGACACTGAAACAGATCATTTTAATACAGTTTCCTCATGTGGATCTGAGCCAGCACATCAGATCCCACTGCCCATGGTTCATACCACAACTGGCAAGGCAAGTATGCCTTGCTATTGTATTAATTGTTAAAATCATCATCCTGTTAATATCCTTGTCATCATTAAGGCAGCTGTTACTAATGTCAAAAGTAGTAATACCTTACAGAACGTCAGCAGCTCCTTAAATGAGACATTTAATATGCTTAATTGGAAAAACCTGTTTTATTTTTATGATGGGGGAGGTAGTAGCATTCTGAAATTGCTAGTAGGGATGAGGGAGTACTTAGCTGAGAAGGGAAGGATTTATGTCCCCTGAGGTCTCCTCCCTGGTCACCCAATGTGTTCTCTAAGTTACCACATACTTTATAGCTTCTTGTATTAGGCACTTTTTTGGGGAGGCGGGGGTTAGAATGAACAAGAAGGGGGAGGTAGCTTTCTGAGGCAAGACCTCTGCCAGAAGAGGTAGTGACTGCTGAGATTGGCAGGTGCTATCCCAGGACTTTGTTAGTGTATGTATTATTGCACAAGGTGGCTCTAGTTAATCAGTCCATGAACATTTTTGGCACTTTTGCCATGTGCCTAACACGTGAAAATACCCAAAAAGCTCTGTGCTAATTGGTGAGAGAAGACTATATGAGACAAAAGAGAAGTCGGCACAAGATAGGAATATTTGGGTTAGGGATTGAATTGGTGGTTAAGCTCTTTTAAGAGGTATAAGGACTTAATTGTACCCCCTTACTGAGCACCATGGGGTATGACATAGGAATGGGTATTGGTTCCCCTGAAGTCCAGTCTCTTTAGTGATCCCAGGTTCCTCCTAATCTGTTACCTCTCAGCCTCTTTGGTGTCATTTTCCTGCAACATGCTTTCATAAAACTTAGACCCCAGGTGGTGAACCTTTTAGAGCTTTCAGTGATACAGATACCCTGCTGTAGCATGTGTGCCATTGGATTGCCATCACCAACTTAGATCATGGCCAAGATATAGTATATTACTCACTAACTATGAAAGCTTATGCTATTTTTGTTGTGATTAACTTTTACTGTGGGCTAACTTCATCTTATCCCTCAGGACAAGTTTTCAACTTTTTTATTTTTTATTTTTGGTGGTACTGGAGATTGAACCCAGGGCTTTCACATTGAGCTACATCCTCATCTTTTTTGTTTTTAATTTTTTTATTCCTCAGTTGTCCAGGCTGGGCTCAAACTTGTGATCCTCCTGTTGCTTATGAATCTGTGGAAGGGCCACCACATCCTGGCAAGAGGGCTTGGTAGAGCAGAACCACTTACATTTTGAGCCAGGAAGCAAAGAGGAAGAGAGTGGGGGCCTCACAATCCACTTTGAGGGCTCTTTGGTGTTTCCAGCTCCATACATTCTTACATCCTCAGTGACCTAAGGACTTGGAGCTAGGCCTCCCTCCCACGGATTTCACCACCAGGACTGAGCCTTTAACACACGGGCCTTTAGGGGAACATTCAGCATCCAAATTACAGCAGAACAGTTACGTTTGGATTGACACCTTTGAGAAAGGTAAACTTTCCTGTCTACCTCTGTTTAAATGTGGGAAATAAAAAAAATACATATGACAATACATATACTGTCTTCAGGATTGGGCCTTTGTAGCACTGTGAGGGGTAGCATTTGGTGTTTTCAAAGAGAAGAATTGTTGTAATGAGGAAAATATTGATTCAGCATGAAAGGATTTTAATCAACTGCATTAGTACCTGAGGGGCACAGCACTTGGCTGCAGTGCCAGCTTGTGCACCATCCAGCCTTCCTACTACCTGATTGGCTGCATGCCTGAGTGCCTAAGAAGACCTTTCTATCTGGGAATATTCTTGTTCACACCCATGTAGCACATGTCACGTATCAGCATGTTATCTCCTTTGACGTTCGTAACAACCTGTGCTACCTGTGGGTAGAGCAAGGATTTGTATCCCCATTTCTTAAACAAGGAACTTAAGAGAAGTAAAGTATTCCGGGGTCACATAGCAAGTAGAGGTAAAATTCAGGCCCCAGAGCTCCACTGCCAATGAGTACAAGCCTAATAAGTTCTCCATTATTATTTTCACTTAAAGCTAGACCTGTTGTGAAGTTTAGGCTTCCTTCTCTTCTTTTTTTTTTTTTTTAATTTATATATTTATTGGTACATTTTAGCTATACAGTACATTTACATTTATCATTGGGTGCTTGTACCTTATCTTAGTTCTTAATTTTTGTATTTTAGTTCTTATTTTTTCCCCCGTTACCTGTGAGCCCTTCACCCCCTCCACCCTTCCCTATTTACATAGACTTTGTTTCCTTTTTTTTTCCTTTTCTCATAATTTTTCCTTTCCCTTCTTCCCTTTCCCCTTCCCTCCCGCCACCCCTACACCTTTGGACCTTTTTTCCTGTTTCAAATTATCAATTACTCGTTTTAATCATTTTCATCCTTATTTACTAGAGAAACTATTCAGTATTTACACGTGTGTCCTATTTATTTCACTTAAGAGTATGGCCTCAATATGCATCCATTTAGCTATAATTGTCTCTAATATCTCATTCTTTATGGCTGAGTAGTACTCTGGTTTATAAAAAAACCACATTTTTATCCAGTTTCCAGTTGATGGGCACTTGGGCTGTTTCCAGGCTTTAGCTATTACAAACTGTGCCTCTATAAACATGGGTGCACATATATCGCTGTGGTATGGTTCGTTTAATTCTTTGGGGAAGATACCCAGTAGGGGAATAGCTGGGTCAAATGGGACCTGTAGTCCTAGTTCTTTGAGGTATCTCCATACGGATTTCCACAGTGGTCGCACCAGTCTGCACTCCCACCAACAATGGAGAAGGGTTCCTTTCTCCTCACACCCCTGCCAGCATTTGTTATTGGTTGATTTCTTGATAGCCATTCTTTCTGGGGTGAGGTGGAATCTCAGTGTTGTTTTCATCTGCATCTCTCGAATGACAAGTAATGTTGAACATTTTTTCATATATTTATTTGCTGCTTTTACTTCTTTGAGAAATGTCTGTTCATTTCGGATGCCCATTTTTGAATTGGGTCTTTGAATTTGTGGGGTCTGATTTTTTTCAATTCTTTATATAGTCTCGATAGTAGACCTTTGTCTGAGGTACAGCTGCTAAAAATTTCTTCCCACATTGTAGGTTGTCTCTTAGCTCTGTTGGTAGTTTCTCTTGCAGTGCAGAAGCTTTTTAATATGATGAGATCCCAGTTGTTGATTCTTTGTGCTAGCTCCCATGCTACTGAAGATTTGTTCATAAAGTCTTTTCCTATGCCAGGGTCATTAAGAGTTCTACCTAACTTATCTTCCAGCAGGTTTAGTGTTTCTGTCTTAATATTTAGATCTTTAATCCACTTCGATCTTAGTTTAGTTCACGGTGATAGGTATAGGTCTAGTTTTAATCTTTGGCCCTTCTCTATCTTCTTAAGAGAGTTCCTTGCTTCCTTTAATATAGATTGGGAAATGGAGATGTGCACTACCATGTCACAGCATCTACAGAATGTAAAAGCTCAACAGAGTAATAGAATAGTAAGCAAGCAGGGGTTTCTTGCGCTGTCAGCCCCTGGAGCCCTGTTGTCCAGAGTTTATGTTGGAAACCTTGGCTAAAAAGCCTCTTTTTCTCCTACTTTTCACTTGTATTTTTTGTGGACTCTGTAGGCTGCTTTATTCCAGATATTTACTTATTTTTTCATTAAACACTTAATGAGCACTTACTCCTGTGGTTCCTACTATGTTCAAGAAGTGTTTCCAAATACTAGAATTTTGGCAATACACTTGAAGAGACTTTTGCATCCAATGACACTTGATCCTTGATTACATTTCAGCTCTTGGTTACTATGATAGTAGGACTGACCATCCTCCCTTTTCTGCTCACAAGGGAAAGTTGTTATAGATTTAAAAATAATCATAGTAGCAGCAAGAGTTAATTACATGAATTAAATTATTGTTACTGGTAGCAGTTCTAGTGGTTTGTATTGGTATCCCATTTTGTAGGTCAGATAACTAAAGCACAAAGAACTTGATACTTCACAAAGATTACATCACACAGGTAGTTTAACTTTTGGGGGGTAAGGTGGGTGGGGAGACAGAGTTCTGCTGTGTAGTTCATGCTGGGCTTGATCTCACTTTGTAGCCCAGGTAAGTCTTGAACTTGTGGCAGTCTTCCCGCCTTAGCCTCCTGAGTGTTGGGATTATAGGGAGTGTTGGGATCACAGGTGTGCACCACCATGCTTGGCCACACAAGTAGTTTAGTAGCAGAATGAAGGCATTTTGTTTTCCGAGACTACTGTTGACCACATTCCATGGCCTCACATGAAAGTTAAGGATTCAGTCATTAGGCTGAAAATTGAGCTCACTGGTGCCCCCGCCTGCCTTGCAAACGTAAGGTACTGAGTTCAATCCCTGGTACCAAAAAAAAAAGAAAGATTCAGACATTAGCTTCTCCTTGATGGCAGACTGTGTTTAACTCCTACTCAGAGCAAGTTATGTGCCTCTCTACAGTATGTCCTATGACCACTCAGCTCTGGTAATGCTGGAAGATATCACTACATAAGCTTAATTAGAGCAAAAAGTTTTGTACACTTAGGAACATTTGGCTATGCACTTGGAAGAGTCAAGGTATACTATTGTGTTTTCAAAACACTGATTAAGTTACTCCTCTGCCCAGCCAATCACAGTGCATAGTAGCATTCAAGAATTAATCTGGTGTCTTTATTCTCAGCTTCCTAGATAGAGAAGGCTTGTGTATAAACAGCCATGATACAAGACTAAAAATTAGAAATACCAGAAAAGTTACAACATGCCTTTCATCTTCCTGTCTGGTTTCCTCATGTCTTCTAGTTAGGGAGAGATGGTCTAGGAGTTCCAGCCTCTTTAGAAATATTTCCTCTTTTTAGATCCCCAGGACTTGGAAGGTTGTTCCAGTCCTTATTAAACTAGATTGTCTTCTCTTGTAGGATATAGCATGATCTAGAGCAGATAACCAAACTAAGCCACCTCTAGAAGAACTCATCCTTGGCCACCTACCATTTTTTCTCTAGAAGGGATGGGGGGCAGTTTTTTTGTAGGTTAGTCTGAAAGAAAGAAATCAAACTAAAGGACTAGAAAGAAATGAGCTTAACTCCATTCTTTGGTTTCCTAGAGGTTTACAGGGTGGGGCAAGGATGGTTTTGAGCCGGGTATTCAAAGTATAGAAATTGAAAATAAGCAGTTTAAAAAGTTCAAATACAAAAGAAAAACTGGTTCTTCTCCACAAATAGTTTTCAGAAGCTCTGGGTTATTTAGTGTGACAAAGAGGAAAGGGGCCTCAGTGTTGTCTGTAAAATGAAATTAATACTTTTCTCAAAGAATTGCAGAGATTATTTGATGGTAAATAATATTTTGGGTACTTAATATGTTCTTTGCATTGGGTACTGTATGTGTATTGTTTTACTTAATCCTGACCACAACTCTGAAGAAAGTTTTACCATTTTTTTTTTTTTTTAATTTTAGAAAGTTTTAGAACTTGCCATAGTCAAACATGTAGTAAGTAAGCAAGTGGGATTTGAATGACAGCTATGCTGACTTCCGTATCCAGAGTCTCACACAGGAGGATAGATTTGTCACTTTCATCTTCACTGTATTGCTAGAGGTAGTGGATCAGCCACTTTTCCATTGCTGAGACAAAATACCCAACACCTACAACTTAAAGGATGAGAGATTTATTTTGGTTCACAGTTTTTCAGTCCATGTGGCTGGCTCCAAGGCAGCAGATTGGCAGAGAGGCATGGTAGAGGAAAAGGTGCTCAACCCATAGCAGCCAGGAAGCAGAGAGGGAGGAGAGAAACGGGGATAAGAATATACCCTTCTAGATCATGCCCCTGGTGACCCAAGTCTTTTGACCAGGCCCTATCTTCTGACATCACATTCAGCTACTGAACTCACCAGTGAATTAATCTGCTGAGTGTAGCACCCCCATGATCCAGTCACCTCCTAAACACACAAGGCTTTTGGGGAATATTTTAGATCTAAACTGTAACGGGTAGATATCTTCTAATACTATCCTTGAACCTGACTTATTTTGTGATCTTGAGTAAGTCACTTTCGCTGGACCCTACTTTTCTTATCTACACTTCATGGCAGGCCCTATACTTTCTTCATCTTCACTTTCGTTGCATCTTGTTTGACAGAGACTATTATATAATGGGCATTGAATACAGAGGTCATTGATTACACTATGATCTCTAAGGGTCCTTTCACTTTTGGCTTTTTCTGAGGATCCTAGGTACTTAATCTTCTGCCCTCCCTTTGTAGCATCATATTTCTTGCATAGTCCACCTGGCAACATGATATTAACTTCCTTGCGTCTGTTTGTCTTAGGCAGTATTGATTCTGGGTGCCTTGCAGTAACCCAGTTGGTGCTAGGAAATGTGTCTAGGGTAAACTACCAGGGATACCACAAGTTAAGGGGTAGAAAGGGCTAGCTACAGAGCCAGGAAAGCACTCTTATTCCATTCCTGCACTGTGAGGCTTGGGCCTACAGCAGCCCTGCCAGGCCTGAGTAATGGCTGCAGCCTGGAGTAGGGTTTTCCATGAGCTGCATCAGGGTCTCCAGTAATTGGAACATGGCAGCTTCCGACTTATAATGGATGGCAGAATGAGAAGGGGTATTTGTCACTGCCTGACTTCCCTGCAGGAAAGAGGCTCATAAGTCACAGCTGACAAACCCTTTGATGACTTTTAAACTTCATTTACAGAAAAGAATAGCTATAATCAACCAACAGCAAGCAATGACTAATCTTGCCACATTATCACTGTGAGGAGCCAGCCCTTAAGGCTGGGAAAGGAGAAGGGGCTGTCCTCTAGACTCACACTCAGCAAGTGCTGATTGCCTCTTAGACTTGAGAGTGTGCTCTTTGCAAGGCCCCTGAGTTTGGCTTGAAGGATCAGAAAATGTTAAAAGCCGACTCTAAGCATACACAGGGCTCACCCAGCATTGAAACCATTTGGGACCAAGGTTAAGAGGACCAGCTCTGGTCTCACACAGATCTTTCCACCTCTGCCATTTCCTGGCTTGAACAGAACTAAGCATCAAGCCTTACTTTTCTTCTCTGTGAAATGGTCGCAATACATATCATCATGTGTCTCTTAGCAAAAGACAGCACAGTTCCAGGTCCATAGTCAGTGTTATTATAATCACCTGTTTAGACCTGGAAAGGCCTTTTGTGGTCCCCAATCTAAAACCCTAAGTTGTATGGCACCTCAGCAGCAAAGCCAGGTTCATTCTTCCTGTGTTGTGTGTGGGTTGGCTTTGAGGGGAGTCAGTGGGAGCAACTTATGGAATAGAAGAACTCAGGTTTTAAAATCAAGACAAGCTTGGAGGTCTTTCAGTACTAATCATTTCAACTCATTGTGACTGGATAAGTTACTTAAGCTCTCTCTGAGCCTCTGCTTTCTTCATCTGTAGAATGAAAGTGATACTACTTCATTAGGTTGTGATGAGGATTATGAGAGTTTATGCCTGTAAACCTTCAACCAAGTGCTTGGTATAAAGTTGATGCATGTTAAAATTGTATGGTTGTTTTTTGAGCTCCCTTAAGACAAGCATAAGTATGCATCTATCAAGCAAACAGGAGGCACCAATGAAGACATTGTCCTATTTCCCAGCACTGTATTCTTGTGGGACAGGGCAGGCGGGCACATTTTATATATACATTGTTTCTGCTGTACCTTTTGTCACTACCCAGTGTGAATTCATCTTAAACACATTTCCTTTTGGTAGAACCTCCTATGATGCTTCTAAACCTTCTCTGATCTTCCATACTACCTTGCTTTATTTTGTATCTGAGGCAGGGGACTCCATCCCATTGCACATGCGCATTGTGGCCATGGTGGATGCTCCCTACTGGACTGGGAGTTGCTTAGGTACCAGACAACTACTGGATGAATAAATGAACAGTTCATTTGTTAATTAACACCCGACCCATAGCTAGCTCAGTGTTTGGATTTTTATCGTTATGATTAGATGGATAGGTAGATTTTTTAAAGGACTTCTTTGGCAAAAATAAGGAAATTGACATTCATTTGTAAGTTTCCAACTTTACCTTTTCCCAGGGCTGTGAGGAGAGTTCTCACAAGATGCTAAGCCTCAGCCTAAAGCCACAGTTGGGGTAGAGTTAGTGTAAAAGAAGCAGGGCAAATAGGATATACTGTATACCCAGACCATGCTGTGGGGAGAGATGACTGAGGCGCCCACCCAGCCCTTCTGCTTTGGGCTGACCATTCAGGAACTACCAGATACTTATACCAATGTTATAGTATGTGTAAGACTAGAGCCTTGTGGTACAACTGAGGGGTTAGAGTGGCTTAGCAAGGCCTTGAACCCTTCCTGGCCAGTGTTCTTTCCTCTCCCAGTCCTATATTGGAATAGGGGGACAGGTCACCTTTTTGAATTTTCTATGTACTAGCTTCTAGAACAAGGGGGTGGTCTCCATACCACTGACTCCCTTATTCTCAGGCAAAGTGTGCTGCTCTGAGAGACAACATAGGTAAAGACCATTAGGAAATGTGGAAGACCTAGAGTACCAGGCTGCTTTAATAGGGCATTTGGGGTATCTACTTTCTTGATTGCCTACTGGTGCCAGCCATTAAGACTGGACATGTTTTGCAAGGGGTAGTCAATAATAATGATTAAATTTTAAAAATTATTACAGTAAAAGACACATTGCCATTATCCCTCCACCCCAGCACTCCACCTGACTTTGTTGTTGCCACTTTCTGAAGCAGTTCTGAAAGTCCTCTTTCGACTCTTTAGTTGCACTGTGGTACTTTCCTTGATGTACTGAATTGATTCAAAACGTTTACCTTTCATGGTCATACTGACTTTCAGGATGAGCCGAAAGTCACCTTCTGACTTTGGTGTCAGATCCAGTGAATAAAGTGGATGAGGATACATCACAGTGTTTTTATGGGCCTACTTTTCCATTGGATGACACTCAGCAGCAACATTCACTGTTTTTTTTTTTTTGGTACCAGGGATCGAACTCGGGACCTTGTGCTTGCGAGGCAGGTGCCGGAACCACTGAGCTAAATCCCTGGCCCTACACTGTATTTTTTTTAATCATACCTCTTAAAGACATGAAAGAGGACTCCCAGAACTGCTTCAGAATTGACAAGAACGATGGAATAAGTATTTTCAAACCAAGGGGTAATATTTTGAGGGGAGTTAATGGCAATGTGTCTTTTTTTTTTTTGGTACCAGGAAATGAACTCAGGACCTTGTGCTTGGGAGACAGGCGTGGTGCCACTGAGCTAAATCCCCAGCCCTGGCAATTCTTTTACTCTGATAATTTTTAAAATTTTACTTATCCTATATTTTGATTACATCTCATACATGTTATCTCTAGTCCTGGAAGGTTGGTATACAATTCCTGTTTGGAAGCTGAGGTAGAGTGAGGTTAAGGGACATGGCCAAGGGGACAGTTCTTAAGTGATAGGGAAGAATTTGGAACTCAGTCCTTTTTGACTGCAGAGTCTGTACTATTGTGCTATTTTGTTTGCATTTTTCTTTGTTATTCAGAAACAGTTAAAAAAGAAAAGTTTTCTGGAAAGAGGGCTTCTTGACAAGTAGAGCATGAGGCCTCTGAACATACTGTTTCCCAGTATCTCCACAGGGCCAGCACTCAGAAAATGCTTGTTGAATGACTGAAGGAGATAGGAATTGAGTGATAATAAAAATAGGTATAATCCTGTATCCTTTATAATTTGTTACAGATGCAACAGAGCACTTTTACATTGATTAGCCTGTTTGAGTCTTGTATCAGATCTGAAAGGTGATCAGGGAAAGTGGTATCTCTTTTCAGAATAAGGGTGATAGGCCTGGAGAAATTACATGACTTAAGATCACCGAACCAAGAACAGAGCCAAGGCCAAGCCTTCTGGTCCTGTAACTGGCACCCCTTATACTTTCACCCTTCTAGGAGCCCTCTGTGTATGGCAAACTAGGAGCTGAGATTTCTTATGGGAATGGAAATGGTCAGCAGTTGAAGAGCACTCCTTGGGAAATTAGTCCAGTCTGGCCAATAGTGATCATTTGGGCAGTGTTAATGAGTGGGACTTGGTGAGTTTAATGAGATGAATAGATGTTCTGTCATCCCTGGCCGCCTGTAACCAGGAGTCTCTGGACCAAGGAGGCCCTGGACACTGATCTGTATAATTGCCTGGCTTTCTCCAGAAATAGTCTCCACATCACAGATAGCTATTGTCCTTCTAAGCCACCCAGATGTCCCCAGGGTCATCTGAGGTTGCTGTGACTCTCATCTCCTTGCACGAGAATAAAGCCCGATATGTCCGCAGGTCAAGCAGAAGCACAGAATCTAGACAGCACTAGCACCAAAGACCAAGAATAACAGCTCCTCCTTTGAGATGAATATTTCAGGAGAACGGGGCCAGTGCTGGCCAGCATTTAAAGATGACTTGATCTGAGAGGCAGAATGGAATGGACAGAGGGGTGACAGGGCAGAATCAGAGGCATAGGACAGCCGTTGAGGCAGTGGTATCAGGTCTCAAGCAAGTTCTCTGGCCACTCCCCTTACTAACTGGTTGACCTTAAGTAAGTCACTTTGCTGATCCTTGGCTTTTTTTTTCAATCTATAAAATTGCACTAATGATGTCAAGAGAAAGGATATTGTCTTAGTCTTTTCACGCTGTCCTAACAAACCACTGGGTGGTTTATAAACAACAAACATTTTTCCATACAGTGGAAGATTATTCAGTTGAAAAGAATGAAATAATTTCATTTGCAGGAAACTAGAACCGGAAATCATCACTATCTTACTTTTCTTGTTGCTGAAACAAAATATCTGACACCTAAAGTTAAAGGAGGAAGGGTTTATTGTAGCTCACAGTTTGTAGAGTTGTAGAGTTCATAGTCCTGTAGCTCCAAGGCAGTGTGGCATGGCAGAGGGACATCCCAGAGGAGAAACAGTCCATGGCAAAGAAGGGTAGACAGAAGGCAACAAGGCGCAAGCACCAGGACTGCCTTTCCTCTCTCCCTTTTATCCCTTCCAGGCTACCTGCATTTTGGGTGGACGCCCTTAATCAGCATCACACACCTTAGATCCAGCCACCTCTGAAAAGCCCCTCCTGTGACTGCATGAGGCTTTAGGGGGACATCTAGACATAAGCCATAACAACCATGTTAAGTGAAATAAGCCAGACTCAAAACAGATATTGCATGATTTCTCTAATATGTGGAATCCTAAAAAATAAAAGATAGCAGGAAAGTGAAAGGGAGATTATTGTTAGGTAAAAAGACGGGACTAAAGGCAGGAGGGGATGTAAAAGGAAGAGTAGTAACAGGGAAAATGAATATGAGCAAAATATGCATGTATGAAAATATATTTTATACAGTTAAGACATTAATAAAAATAAAATTTAAAAAGACACTCATGCATTTAAAATCAAAGACAAAAACAATTCTGTCAAATAATTATCAACTTTTAAGTGGTACTTTCTCACCTAGCTAAGTGATCTGTTCTTTTGCCTCTTAAACTTAAATATTTTTGGGAATACATGAGCAATCTTTTATTGATTTTTATAGTATCAGAGATCAAGATTTAAACAAAAATGAAAAATGGAGAAATATAATTTTTTTTATAAAGGAGAAATTTCTTACATTTTTTAGAGGCTAAGGAGTTCAAAATAAAGGCACCACCAGTCAGCCTCTGGTGAAGGCCTGCTTACTGGTTTGGTGATAGCTGTCTTTTTGCTGTCCCCACATGGTGGAAAGGGCAGATCAGCCCTCTGGGGCCAATGAGGGCACTAAACCCATTCATGAAGACTTTGGCCCCTACTCACCTCCCAAAGGCCTCACTGCCCAATGCTTTTAAGTAACTCTGGGAACATCCAGAGTGGTTTAATAGAGAAAGAGCTGTTAGTGATGGAGAGACTTTCTGGAGAAAGCCAAGCAATTAGATCTTTGTCCAGGGCCTCTCTGGTCCAGAGGCATCTGGCCACTAGGCAGCCGGGCATGATTGACATCTATCTACTAATCTTATTAACATGTTCAGGACAGGGCCATACTTAATTCATGTCTCGCTGCCAGGTGGCTCCGAACCACTGGTGGTACATGCATGACTATTCTATTAGGCTGCATGGGACAGTTCCATCTGGTGGTAACCCTCCCCCCATGGGCCAGTCATGCATGTAAGCACTGGTGGTTCAAACCAGCAGAAATTCGTTAAACTTGTCAACCCCCCGTCACATTGAGGATTAGGTTTCGACATAGAGTTTGAGGAAGAGAGTGAACATATACCATAGCAGACATAGCTGGCTTTGTTCACAGAAGTCTTAATACAAATATGAGGAATTGTAGTAGAAATGGAGAAGGCAAGGACCAAAGAGAGGGTGTGTGGCTGACCTGGAAATCAATACCCAAGGCATATGTATTCATACACAGTTTTGCCCCACAGGTTTGTTCTTGTAGTCATACAGACCTGAGTTCTAGTTCTGGCTTTGCTCTGTTAACCAATTACTTTATTACCTCTTTGAGCCTCTCTTGAGTTTCCCTATCTAGAATACCTCCTCACAAACTGTTGTGAGGAATAAATGGGGTGAAATATGTAAAGCCTCGGACATAGAATTAGCACTCAGAATTAGAGACTTTTTTTTTACTAGGATGGCTCATTGGGGTTTCATTTACCCAGAGTTTAGGGTTGGTGGTTCCTTTTAGGGCCTCTGCTTTTGCAAAGCTCCCATCACTTTTTTTTTTTTTTTAAACATGTTTAGGCTTGGCTCTAAAACGTTTCTGTTTGAACTTTTCAACTGAGAAATAGTTTTTGCCAAATTTCTTTGGTACTTACTAGCCTGGAGAAGCCAGCGCATCCTTTTGAGATGTAAATTGCATTTCAGAGCCTGGTGGGTTTTAATTCGCTTAAGGCTGCAGCTTTTATGCAGCCATTGTTTCTCTCCCAGGTAAAGGTAAACACTTTTACCAGAGTAGCAGCCCCATTTCTTCTTTGTTTTTTTTTTTTTTTTTTGGTACCAGGATCGAACCTCCGGTCTTTGCGCTTGCACAGCAGGCGGCGAAACCACTGAGCTAAATCCCCGGCCCGGCCCAGCCCAGCCCCATTTTTTCTGATACTGTGTCCTCTTCCAACTCCTGAGAGGGGTGCTGTGGGGGGACTGTCTTGTACTAACCTAAAAGAAAAAATAGAATATAAAAATCCTGGGCCTAGAGGATCTTGGGGTAGTCTTGGCTATGCCGTTGAGTGAGTTAACTGTGACATCCTGGCCAAGTCCCTTTTTCTCTCTTCACCAGAGTGAAAGCATATAAACTTTGTATTTACCCAAGGTCCCTGCTAATCTGACCTTGGAGAAGTCTCTAGAAATGCACCTGGTTTTCTCTCTTCGTTCCCCATCATTACCACCAAGAACAGTTCTGCCACCCACCTCTCAGTTCATGGCTAAGCCCAGGCTCTGGAACTGCAGATACCTTGCTCTCTTTTACATCTGGTCTGTGAGGCAGGTTGGGCCAGGGAAGAAAATAGCCTATCAAGTTAAGCACCTTCTGCCGAATAGGATATCAGTATTTTTTAGGGTTCCTATTCTAAAGTAGGAGGAAGAAAAATATAGAGTGGAGGAGGGTTTTGAGTTGAGGGGTGGTTGCTGTGAACGTGGGGTTTTGAGTCAGAGAATAGAAGAAAGGTGCCTGGGACCTCTGTGTGTGTTGTCCCTGTCCCCCGTCTCTGCGCCCCCCCGCCCCCAGTCCCGCCATTTAAGGAAAGCCTGCCAGCCCCTTCTCATCATTTCCTGGCAGAATATCATCACGTTCTCCTAACATTTATTAAACACTTTGTCAAGTCTGCCTTCTACATTACAGGACAAAGTAAGAGTACAAATGGACACCCTGCACCATATGTCTAAATACTTGAAGGCTGTAAGCAAAGCTCACAAATTGAGATAGTTATAATAACTAGAAGAAACATGTCTATATTTAGAATTCTTGAACTCTTAGGATTTCTGTACCTCAACTCGCCAGTTCAAGGAGACATAGTGTGGATCCCACTTCCTTTTCATTTCCTGTTCCTAACTCCATTTCTCACTTTGAAATGCATATGGGTAGTCATTCAAGTTTTACCACACCCCCACAGATGATTGTCCTTTTGGGGTTAGGGCATCTATACAGCAGCAGCACAATCCTCCAAAGGATTGTGTGGGTCTTAAAAGTGGGTTTGTTATTGGCCACTCAGGTCCACATGCTCAGGTCTGTTTGTTTCCTGCTGACCAAACCAAAGGTGGCTAACTCCAAGGAGATAGAAGGGCCTTGTTTCGCATCAAATCACTATCTCACTAGATATAGGTGTTTGAACCTTTTATAGCAAGGACCAGAGGGAAGGGGGAATACAGTGAGACAATAGACTTCTCTGTGTTTCTTTTATCTCTCCTGGACCCTGACTTCTTGGTGCCAGCACGTGCATATTCTGTCTGTTCATCTGGGCTGAGGAGGAGAGAGAACGGCATTTATGCCCTAGGTCTAAGTTTGGAGAAGCCACTTGTGTCTAAAGGAAGCAATTCTAACTTTTTAAAGTTCCATTACTATGCAGGTTGCAGACTGGGGGCTGGTTAGGTGGGTGCCTAAGAGCATGTTCCAGGTGGACTTTTCTCCTTAGCCTGGCAGATTCCTCACCTAGAAGATACATTTCCTGAGTTTTTTGTTGTTTTTTTTTCCTACAGATTAGCAAACAGACCTTCATGTGATAGGGCTCCTGGCTGATTCTCTTTGGCATAATACAAAATGTGCTCTAGTTTGACCTTGACCTTCATCCATAATGGGCCCACGAGTGACAGTGTTAACAGAATGAGAAGCACTATGGTCAGAATAATTAATCTTGTAAGGACCTAACAGTTTGCAAAGTTCTTTTATGTACATTTTCCCAGACGCCAGGTAATGAGATAAAAAGACTGAGTAGGACCAAACCTGAAAGACTACTCAACAGCAAAAAGTGAGTGCTAATCCCTTCACACTACCAAGCTGAGGTGCTCAGCAAATGCTTCCTGCTCAGTGGTGGTAGAGGCCCCTGGCAGAGGTCTGAGGGAACTCAAAACTGTCGTGTCCCTGCTAGGGCAGTGGCAGAGCCAGCAGTCATCAGCAGGTCTCTGAACCATCATCACTCCGTCTCTTCCGTCTCAGTCCACAGCACAGACCTGGTTGGCTCCCATCAGCCAAATCAACTGGCATCTCTGGCATCAGCTCTGAACAGAACCAGTCATCTGTGTTCATACAGGCACCCACAAACTTTTTGTATATACTGGTAAATGTATAAGGAATTAATCCTTGAGTCACTTGTCATCCAGGTAGAGGGACTTGTCAGAACTGTGAAGAATGGGGAGTCTGAGGAAACTAACATTGCATTGAGCATTTCCTGCTGTGTATGGACAGTGTTAGATGTTTTTATGGTTTGTCTCCTGTGTGTCCTTTACTGGTTTATAAATGCTAATTATTGGGTCTAAAGATAAATTGAGTAACAGGTGTCTGTCAGTTCCAAGTCCCAAAGCCGATACCAGGCCCTTTATCGGTAGCAATATTACCCTTCAGTCTCCTTGCTTTAGAATGTTCCATGCCTGTCCCCAGTATGTCCATTGAGCTTAATGCAAACCCAGCTGTAGGAACTGTCAGAATCCCAAATCTCTGGTACAGCCTGTGAGTTCCTTGTAAACAGTGCCACCTGCTGATCAGAACATGCCAATTTCCAGTCTGGGAGCATCTGGGAGAAAAAAAAAGAGGTTTCTATCCTGGTGGAACAAAAGCTTAACAGATTTCCTTCCCCAACTTACACTCTTCTCCACTGAATTTACTGAAAAGATGACCTCTCTAGCCCATTTTAGGTAAATGAGCTGTCAGGGTGATGAGTTTCTTTATATGCTAGGGGGCTTTAGCACCTTGTGAAATGGCTCTAGATTGAGATTGGAGTTTCAACAACCCATGCACATGAGCATAAGACTGGGACAAGGAGTACAAAGGCCAAGGCTTAACTGTATACCTTTTCTAATGAAGGTGAGCCTTCTCTTTCTCTTTGAAG
This sequence comes from Heterocephalus glaber, assembly GCF_000247695.1. The sequence continues at coordinate 5,246,509 of NW_004624842.1, read as the reverse complement.
CTTGTGCCCAGCTGTAACCCCTGGGGTAAGGGCTGGGGGATCTTCGGGGTAAAAGTCATTGCCACAGTGTAGAAAACAAAAGCCTAGCTGAAAATTCATCTCTAAGACACGGAACAAAATTTTGACTGTGTAATTAAAAATGATAATCACTAAAAATAATTTTCAGGGCCAGGGATTTAGCTCGGTGGTTTCACCGCCTGCTGTGCAAGCACAAGGGCCCAAGTTTGATCCCCGGTACCAAAAAAATAATAATAACTTTCAGATAAATATGCCATCATGCTAAGATATTTAAATTGGCTTTAACTTGGGAAGCAGAGTGATGAAGCTGAGGGAAATGGCTTTAGAAACCAATTGACCTGTGTTTGAATGTCTGTTACTGGTAAGTTAATGATCTTGACTAGAGCCTCAAATTTCTGTAAAAAATAATGACAATATTCACTCTTGGGGTCTGAGGATTATTCTCTATATCATATGCCACATTTTGTTCACAGTGAGTGCCAAGACTTAAATACTTTTTTCAAAACAACGGTACCAATAAAGACAGTCATAGCTTTGTCCATGTCTGTATCAGACTAAGCAATTTTTGTAATATACTGTTATTCTGGAACAAGCATTATAGAACTTGAGTTACCATGTGTCCTCTGTTATAGTTTTACACTGAAGGAACAGAAAGAACATGTAGAAAAATCTTGAAATCTAGATTCTAAATAGGGGTAACGTTTGAGACGAGTGTTAAAGATGTTGTGGGCTTAAAAGAATTAAGTCAAGCAGACTAGACAGTCCCATTCACTAGCTATTATTCACCAGTATTGTGAACTCTCAGAATGTTAGATTCTTCCTATGTACAAATATGTGGATCTAGTTATGTGAATACCAAATAAAGGAACATACATAAAGATAAAGCATCTAGCATGAAATAGCCAGTAAGTGGCAAGCCTTGGTAATACAACAAGAAAACAAGATGTGGAAACAGGAGGCTAGATGTTGTAAGGGTGGCAGGGTGTAGGAAGGCAAAGAACAATCCAGTCAGGAGTGGATCATGAGCAGCCCTTGTGCCCATCCTGGGGACCTAGACTCACAGTGACATTTTGTCCTCAGGTGGCTACCATGTCCTTGAAGATCCAGACGAGCAATGTAACCAACAAGAATGATCCCAAATCCATCAATTCTCGAGTCTTCATTGGAAACCTAAACACAGCTGTGGTGAAGAAATCAGATGTGGAGACCATCTTTTCCAAATATGGCCGTGTGGCCGGCTGTTCTGTGCACAAAGGCTATGCCTTTGTTCAGTACTCCAACGAGCGCCATGCCCGGGCAGCTGTGGTAGGAGAGAATGGGCGTGTGCTGGCCGGGCAGACCCTGGGTAAGTTAACCCTCTCTCAAAAGGGCTCTCCTAACATCCTACAAAGTAGCTGGTGTCCTTTATTCTCTTGTTCTCCTAGTAGCCTCCTTCTTTAGCCCCACCACCACTTCCACTCCTCTGAAATGTTATAACTAAAGTAGTTATAGGTGGTATTTGTTGTAAATTAAGTAGTTACAAAGCCCCTGGAAAATGCTTCTATCCTGTCCCTGCTTTCTCACTACTTCTTAATAACAAGCTTTTTGGTTCTATTTAAAAGGTAGGTTCCCCAGAGAAAGGGAACATAGTGGACTGTTATCCCAGCCTATAGTTTACTCAGGTTGGAACCTTTTCTGAGAGCCAGGAGAGAGCTAAGAACACAAGAACAAAGTAGGGCAGATCCCCTTGGCCTTGGTGGTACATGCATGTGATGTGACTATGCTGTTGGTCTGCCTTGGAATATGTACTCATTGTTGTGTACATATTTCTGTATATGCATAAAAGGTGACATCTGTATATAATGTATTCGTGAATACAGAATGTATAGATGTGACAATATGTGGGAACACCCTTATATGTAAATGTGTGTGATGTACATAGTATGTGTGGTTGGTTTGGGAATGTGCGTGCATGTGTCTGAATACATATGGAATATATAAAGAGGCATATCCATGTGATATCTGGGTATGAGTCTGATTTTTGAAGACTTAACTATATGAAGGCCTTTGTCTACTGCCTCAGTACCATGTATATGTCATACAAACACATGAATTACTGTGTGTGTGTGCGCACAGTGGTGATATGAGCACAGGCTCACTGCCATCATGCCAGGATTCTGACTGTCCCTCTTCACTCCCCACAGACATCAACATGGCTGGTGAGCCCAAGCCCAACAGACCCAAGGGGCTAAAGAGAGCAGCATCTGCCATATACAGGTGGGGTACTCTGTCTGTCTGTCTGTCTTGGTAGGATGGGGTCCTCTTTCCACAGAGGGAGTAATTGCTGGTAGTGACTGTGCTGAGCCTAGAAGTTGGAGAGGCATTTGAAGTTGAGGGCCTATGGAAAATGGGCTGAGTGGCCAGCCACCCCTAAGCTCCAGCCCTCTCCCCTTTGTTTCCCTAGTGGCTACAGCTTTGACTGTGATTACTACCGGGATGACTTCTACGACAGGTGTGCAGGGGAGGGGCGTACCCAGGCATGAAACAGCCAAGCTGGAAGGGTCCTGAGAGATTGCTGGTGCAGCCCACTAAGTCCTCCAGTTGGGAACTGAAGCCCAGAAGTATGGATAGGCATTTGCCCAAGGTTGCTCCACAAATGACTGGCAGAGCTGGGACTAGGGTCCAGTTCTGCAGGTGTCCAGAGTTCCCATCATCACACCACCTTGCCTTATAGTCTGAGTCTGACTTTTCCTTCTGATGAAACACCAGGGGACTGTACAGCCAAGGAACACATAAATGTAGCCAGCTAGAAGACAAAACAGTACAGTGCCAGTTGCAGGGAGTTTGATGAATCCTCATACTTTGCCTTTTCAGTCACACACACACACAC
>NW_004624842.1:5199133-5243522 GCF_000247695.1 Heterocephalus glaber | reverse complement strand
CTCCAGTACTGGGGATCAAACTCAGGACCTTGTGCTTGCCAGGCAGGTGCAGCACCACTGAGCTAAATCCCTGACCCTTAGCCTTCTATTTATAGCCATGTGGAGGTCTGAGTTAGTCCTTGGTGGGTTGTGTCCCACTCTCAATACCCAAACTTACCCAGACCCCAGACTTCAAGCTGTGGGCTCCCACTCCAGTGGTACTAGCCACATTGTTGAGTAGAAGTCACGGTGAATACTGCCCCACCCTTCTTCCTCCCTCTAACTTACCCCAGGCAACCCAGGAAGAACAATCTTTTTGAGCCTTGATATTTCTCACCTGTGAGTGGTTTCAGGCGATGTTGTGATATGGTGGAAAGTGCCCTAGACTGGGAATCAGAAGACTTAGGTGCTAATACCAGCTCTGCCACTGAGTGAATTATGTGACTTTAGGCAAATTCTGTGAAATGAGCTTGCACCAGATCATCCCTCAGGGCTCCTCTACCTCTGGGATTCTGTGGTTCAGTGATTCTGACCAAGGCCAGAGCCGCCCCCTCCCCTTGGGTGTAGAAATACAGGGTCCAGGATTGGGTCCACTTCCAGAGACTGTCCATCTCTAGCCTCATCACCATCCCCAGGGTAGGGAATTCCTGAACAAAGGAGTGCCACGGATGGCACTTTGAATTTCCTGGTGGTGGCAGGTGTCATATATGGCATGAGGAAATAGTATCAAAGTGTACCCCTCACCAAGGCTGTGATTCTCTGTAGAATAATGGTAGTAACACGTGGGAGAGACATCTGCTAAGCCCATTGAGCTTCTGTCTGGTCAGCAGAAAAGGAAGTCCTCCTGGAGAGGGCTGGGTGATAGTGCTGGTCTGGGGGTCCTGGCGTCTGATTTGAGTTCCCCAGCCTTGATGTGCTGTCAAGCTGTGGCCTCTGTCTGGAGAGTGGAGCAAGAAAGGTGTTGAGGAAAGGGATTGAAATCTAGCCTCACATCTCGAAGTTCTAAGTACCCTGAAATTCTGCCTAGCATGCATTATAAAGTGTGTTTTTAACCAAGGTCTTATTCTTTACCTTCGCTGACTTGACGCTGAGTTTAGTAGCCATCCTCATTAGGTAGATGGGAAAACTGAGTCAGCTCAGGGAGACTCAGTGATTCCCATTTGTACTGCTTGTAGATGTGCAAACTGACCAGATGTTGGGGTGGCAGAAGCCAGGTTGTGTAATAAGGCAGGTCTGGGTCTCAGTGATCTAGGGAAGGCTTCCTGGGGCTGGTCTGTTTGCTTCTCTTTTGACTTGGGATCATTACCACCCACTGCCTCTCCTGCCAATACCTGTCCAGACAGGCTGGAAAGGTAGATGTTAAGAAAATAACAGCAACCATCAGGGCCCAGAAAGTCTTCGCAGGGCCTTTTGGGAGCAGACAGAGGTGTATAGTGCCCTCCCTGCAGCTGCTCACTAGCCAGATGTGTAGGGCTAGTGCTGCAGTGCTTCCTGGTGGCCACAGGCCATACTACAGCCTCTGGCCTGTTTGCCCTCACAGGCTCTTCGACTACCGAGGTCGCTTGTCACCAGTGCCAGTGCCTAGGGCAGTTCCTGTGAAACGACCCCGGGTGACAGTCCCTTTGGTCCGTCGTGTCAAAACTACCATACCTGTCAAGCTCTTTGCCCGCTCCACAGCCATGACCACTGGCTCCACCAAGATCAAGTGTGAGTAACTCTGTCTTCTTCCTGGGTAATTTATATTTTTATCATTAGCAAATAATACAATAACATTTTTTTACATTGGAAAATAGAAAAAGGAACAAATCTCCCACGGTTCTACTGCTCTAACACAGCCAAATATTTTCATGCATTTCTGAGAAGAAAATGCTGACGTTTGAGGAGGAGGGCCTTGGGATGGGTACAGAGTCTAGTGTTGTTACATGGAGCACAGTAAGGAGATAGTATTATCTTTTCCTCTACTAAGGACGAGGCCAGGACTACACAGCCCCATTACTCTACATTATTTCTGATGTTCACACACTGTAGTCAGGTACTCAGGAAATCCGACTATAAGAGAGTCTCCAAAGAGACTCTTACACACTGTAAGATAAACTCCAACTTATAAACAGAGACACATGTTCTTGCTGAGGTTCTCGGTCCCTTTCAGATTAAGAGGTCTTGGAGAGGAATAGCCAGATTCAGAAGCATGGGCTAGTCACTCTTGGGGTGGCCTCCAGGCAGTCTAAGAGGCCTTTCCCCTGGCCAGGAAAGGAACAGCAAAAATCTGTCTTTCTGATTGACAGAATAGGACTGGGGTTTTGTTAGATTTAAGCCCCCAAGTGACAGCCCTGTCCCTCAATTCCCAGTAAAGAGCAGTGAGCTGCAGACCATCAAGACAGAACTGGCACAGATCAAGTCCAACATTGATGCTCTGTTGGGCCGCTTGGATCAGATCGCGGAGGAGCAAAAGGCCAACCCAGGTCAGCCTTTGAGGGTCCTCACCCAGCTCAGTGACAGGGCAGAGTATGGGGTGGGGGGGTTAGAGCCTGGGGTGGGGGTCAGAAGCTGGGGTGGGGTTCATATGCTAAAGTGGCCTTCAATCCCAGAGCCCGCAGATCCCAGTCTCCTTGGACCCATGGTGCTGAGACCAGCTTCTGCCAAGGTGCTGGGCAGTTGCTCTGGGCTGAATTTTAGTCCCTCTTCCTTTACCCCAACCCTCAAGATGGCAAGAAGAAAGGCGACAACAGCAGTGGTGCTGGTGGTGGCAATGGCAGTGGCAGTGGCGGCAGCGGCGGTGGTGGTGGTGGTGGTGGCGGTGGCGGTGGCAGCGGCAGTGGCAGTGGCAGTAGTGGCGGCGGCGGCAGCAGCAGGCCACCACCACCCCCAGAGGACACACCTTCTGAGGCAGGCACACCCCAGGAAGAAGCCCAGATTCGAGACGACGGTGATGAGGAGGGGCTGCTGACACATAGCGAGGAAGAGCTGGTGAGGGCTGGTTAGGGGCGTGAGTGAGAGGGGCTGGGACTGGACTTTGCAATCTAGTGGCAGGAGGGCAATGGGGGGACTCTAAGCTGGTTAGTTTCCCTGTAAGCTCTCTCTCCCTTCTCCTTCCCAGAGGTTCTAGTCCTATGGTGTGGAGGGAAAGTGAGCAGGGAAAATAGGGTTGCCTATTTGATAATCACTCAAAAATCCCACTAAGAACTGAGGCAGACCTAGGTGAAGCCCAGGGTCTGTTTTGGCTTCTGTTTTCCACATGGCCTAGAGAAGGGCAAAAACTTACATTCCAGGAGAGCACACAATCTGCGAAGTTCTGGAGGGCAGGACTAGGGTTGCTTAGGGGATCCCACAGGGAGGAAGTGAGCATCAGTTCCACAGGAGGATTTTCTTCCTTTTTTTTTTTTTGGTACCGGGGATCGAACTTGGGACCTTGAGCTTGCAAAAGCAGGAGGCAGAAACACTGAGCTAAATCCCCGGCCCCCACAATGACCCCTAAAGGTCGTTGCTGCTCAAGTATGAAGCAGACCATCTTATAAAGGAGCAATCTCCTATCCATGTTGCACATGTTCAAGCTGAGTCTGGGGAGCTTACATTGAGTGGGAGGGTGGATTAGACTCTTGAGTCTGTAAGATATTTGCTGTATATGTGCAGCTTGTGTACTTAGTGAACACCTGTTGAGCACCAGCAAACTTGCTAACTTCGTTAATCTTAACAGACCTGTATTACTGTTCCCACGTTTTACCCCATGAAAAAACTGAGGCTGTGAAGGGTCAAATAGCTTGCTCAGGGCTTTATAGCTAATAAAGCCATGCCAGAGTTGGAGCCCAAACTTCTCCATTGAGTCTGGACTTCATACTTTTCATCACTGGTGGGTTCTAGCAAATAGACAGATGGGCTCATGGCCATGCCAATCAAGTCCTCTGCATGTCCAGATTGTCTCTTTCTTTGAACCTAGCCTGGTATTTCTACCTTATTCTCTTGGGCTTAGTAGTCTCCATAAAGTCCCTAATTAAGACTTAGATGCTCCAAAGATAGGGAGCCCACCAGTCTCCAAGGCTTTCAGCCTACTCTGGTCCATAGAAGTGTGCTCTCTGCCACTTCTACAACTGTCTGGCCCCTTCTGTCTCCTATGGGGCCTTTGAGGAGTCCAACCCAGCCTTAGTCATTTCCCTTGGCTGTCCCTCCTCTTTCAAACTGGGTCCTCCAGATGTGCTCCAGGCCTAAGACCTCCTGTATAGGTGGCTCAGGGAAGAATTCAGAGCTTGCAGTGAGTGATGTGCGGTTTCTGCTTGCCTTCTCCTCAGGAGCACAGCCAGGACACAGATGCGGAGGATGGGGCCTTGCAGTAAGCAGGTATGGTGGTCCTGGGAGCAGAGGGAGGGAAGCAGTGAAGTGAAGGGTATCCTTTTTCCCTGAAACAGACCTGGTAAGCTAGCGCTATACTCAGGAGTGAAGGTCCTTCCACCTGTAGCCATTTTGCCACATTCCTCTGTGGCAGGAGCCTGACAGGTGGAGGACCAGGTGCCATCATACAGTGCACAGCTAGGCCCACCCAGTAAGAGTTCTCAGCACACTCGGAGCCATGTTGCTTTTTTTTTTATCCTTAAGGAGCTCCTTGCCTGAGAGAAAGACAAACTGTTGCAAACCAGTGTGAGCAGGACAATAGAGGGAAGCTCAAGTGAACAACCTACTCATGATTGATGGAGTGGCATTCTGCACTGAGGGAATAGCCTTAGCAGAGACATGGTGCTCTGACAGTCCTGGGAGTGTGGTGAGGCCAAGAGCCTCCTGTGCTGTATGTAGTCTACCTCTGCACAGTAGTGAGAAGACACTGTTTGTCATCACAGGGTGATGATTGTGAAGTATGTTCTGTGCTAGGCTTAGGGGCTTGGACTTGATCCTGTTGCGTGGAGAAAATGCCCTGTGTGACAGGAGCTACACCTTCTTTATCTGATTTCATCTTCAACTCTGCTGCAAGGTTAGGATTGTGCCAGTATTACAGACATGGAAACTGAGGCACTGAGGGTGCAGGGAGATGTCATATATCTCACAGGATCCCAAGGTAGTGATAGGTGGAACTTAGGTTTGAACCCAGTGGTGTGCAGCCTCAAAGCTCACTATCTGGCCCCTGTCCACCACCTTGTACTGCTCTAATCTAGAAGAAAGCCAGGTCATGCCTAGCTCTGCCCACGGTCTGACCCATTCCCTTGGGGCCATGTTCAGAATAAGATGGGATTGGTAGAAGAAAATCTCAAAATACCAGTGCTCCCAGGGGTGTCTTGATACATGACCCATTCATGCTGTTAAGTACTCCATCAGCAAAAGCTTCCAGAACAGTTTAGAAAATTCTTCATGTGTAGTCTTTCCTCTTAGAATTTTATGACATGTATTACCTGGGAAGCTAAGTTTTACTTTGGAAGCTAGTTCACAGATAAGTGTAAGGGGCTTGCTCAGGTGAGGACATGGAGGCTCAGGAAGGGGTGGAGGCTCTCTATGGTTCCATAGCCAAAAACGTGATCATATTACAAGGCCAGAGCCGTAGTGCAGGCATATCTGTCTGCAGACATCATTCCACCTTCTTTCCTACCCCGGGTCCCTTCCTGTGAGCCTTAGTCTCTTCTTTGTCTCTCTGTTTCTCAGCCTGACAGGAGCAATGGCCACCAGCAGGAGAAGGGCATCACTGTCCAAGGCCTCAAGCCAGGCACCCACCCCCTGGATGCCAACTTGTAGCGGGTACCAGAGGAAAGCTGGCAGCAGGCACTCCTTTCCCCCATGCATCCCAGGCCAGTGCCACATCTTCTGCAGGTGGAGTTATCGGCTACCCCTTCCCCATGACCCTCCCTGTCTGTACTGTCCAGGCCTGAGGGCAGAGCACAGAGATCTCCCCACACTCTGCCTTCCCTCCCCAGGACATTCCTAGGCTTAGGGTTTTTCTATAGGTTTGGAGGGGGTTGGTATAGGACGGAGACCTTAACAATAAAGAGATTGGATCCAGCCTGTTTTGAGATGAGATGGTTTGTTTTTTGCATGATAGTATCCTGGCCCTTCCGCCCACTATAAAGCTGGTCTGATGAACCACTTCTGTCTTGACCTTCTTTACTTCTCTCTCCCACAGGACACTGTCTAGGGCAGTGATGGCAAACCTTTTAGAGTTTTTAATGATAAACAGCCTGCTGCAACATGGGTACCATAGGTTCGCCACCACTGGTCCAGGGTATCTAATACTCATCTGTACGGGCCTTAGTTTCCTCAGCTTAAATGGTAAAAAGTGGCCATTGGGAGTGCCAGAGAGGGTCAGATGTGCTAGTGCCCATGAGTGTTCCTTGCTGGCTGAAGTGCCAAGTAATTGTGACCCATTTACCATCCAGTAGTAGATTGTAGTCTGTACTTTTTCTTAAGCTTCTCACTTAAGTCTGTGCCCACCTCTAAAATGATTTTAGAATCTGCCACTCCCTCTCCCTTCTGTTCTGTCCTGCCTTAGGACACCATGATTTTATTCACTTAGACTTGTTCCCTCACCAACTTCTCCCATTTCGCACCACCCATCCATAGTGGTGTGACCGGCCGGCCTGCCTCCCTCCCTCTTCCCTTTCTTCCCTCCCTTTCTTTTTTTCCTTTTCTCTCTTCCTCCCCTCCCAGAGGTTACACAGACAGAAAAGGGCTATGAAGGAAGCAAAAACAGAACACAAAGTGGATTGGTCATTTCAAAGTTAACTTCCCCTTTTTGGTCAGGCTCTCCTTTAGATACGTATGTAGCCAAAATTTAGGCATTTGTGGTACTCTGAGTCACCCTTTTTGGGGCCTTCTAAAGATCTCAACATAGCCTCATAGATATAGAGCCCTCATAATCACACATTTGTTTGAATTTCAGCCATTCTCACCAGAGAGACATATTCAATAAATGGCTATATTTGAACATTAAAACTCTTTAGGAGGGTACAATGTGGCAGGAGGACTACTTTTGTTAAGAGGATAATACCAGGTTTGGAGTATGCTTCACAGTCAGGGTCTCTATGAATCAAACCTAATGAAATCAAATAGATTGAAGAAGTCAGGGGAGGAATCTGTTTCAACCAGGTAGTATGTTTGTTAATTATTACAATTGAGTCTCTACAATACCTGTTGTAGTTCTATGTGGAATAAGAAGTGTCAGAAACTGCAGATTCCTCCCTATTCGGGTAGTAGTTAGCAATTTTAGCATCCCAGGAATGGGTAAGAGCTGGGGGTATAGCTCAGTGAGCACTCATCCTGAATGTACATGGCCCTGGGTTTGACCCACAATACCACCACCCCCAAAATGAGAAGAGGGCTAACTTCAGTTGCATTAGGGATGTAGATAGTCTATAAGTAGACTAAAGACCTGGAAAGATCTGGATTTGATATAACCCACAGAAACTACTGAAACTCACATAGTTGTAGCCACCAGTTCTGTAGCATACCTTCCACCGAGGCCTTGACTGTAGGTTTTAGTGGAGGATGAAGGCTGGGCATGGGATGATGCTCAGGCTCACTGGGGAATGGAAACTCCCAGGGAGGCCTGTTGCCTTCTGTATCTACTACAAGGGAGAGGGAATTTCTTGGGTGCTCTGCCAAGTCTTTTACATAGATTCCATTATAGCCCTGGTAATCCCTTAGTGGGGTAAATATATTCACCCCATTATAGGTTGGGAAACTAAGACTTAGGTTGAATAACTTGTCCAAGCTTATGTCGCCTTCTTGAAAGTGGATGCATGATGCACATCCCCAGTTCCATCATGTGACTAATGAGAATGCTTGATTTCCATAAGCCTCTCCTCGCTCTCCTCCTCTATGCACTCTTCAGTTTTCCTGACTGCCTGTGTGCCTATACCTCTACACCCTTTTACAGTACATACTCCCTAGATAACCTAACCCATGGCTTCAGATTTCGTTATCTCTATTCTTTCCATGGGCACCAAGGGGATGTGTAATCAGATACCCACTGAGCAGCTGCATCTGCATGTCCACAAGGAACTCAGTTGAGCCCTGTCTTGTTCAGCTCAACTATTTTTTCATGAATCCCCATTTTGGGGATCAGCACACTATCTATCCTGTTGCCCACATCAACATCTTCCACTTCTCCCTCTCGAGATGTTAATTTGTCCATGGCGTCTTGACTCTTAACACCTTTACATCCCACTGTTAGATTAGACCTTTCTCATGTCTTACTTGGTATTACTTCTGTAATGACCTTATCTGCCCTGCTGCTTACTTCCCACCAGCCTTTGCCTGTCACTGCTAGAGTTCCTCACTACCCACAGAGTAAGATCCAGACCCTTGGCATGGCATAGAAGCCCTCCTTTCTCTGGCTTAACACTTCTGAAATTCATCCTCTAATCTTGGCCCACAAGGAACTAAGACTTGTGCCATCTGACTTAAATGAGCTTTTACATATGTTATTGCCTCTATCCTGAATGCTTATGTCTTCTCCCTCTGGCTAATTCACACACCTTCCTGGCCTGATGCACAGCTGCCCCTCCATGTGCTCCTTCTATCACAGCTCTTACCACATTATGTTTACCACTGGTTTGCTCTGTTGTTACCACTAGATTAAGGTCTTGGAAGACAGAAACAGCCCTGAACTGCAGCAGGCACTTCTGAACATGACAGCTGTGTGGTAGCACTGCAGTGGTTAAGAGCACTCTGAAGCCCAAATTCCTGGAATTGCATTCTGGTGGTACTTGTTACCTTGGATGAGCTGCTTACCCCAAGACTTCAATGTTCTCATCTGTAAAACAGGACAATAGTAACATAATTCAGAGGGTTGCTATAAAGAGGGTCTGGCATACAGTAGACTTATTATTGTGTAAGAATGGCCCAGGTTCTGAGCCATAAAGAGGCATGTCATAGTACAGTGTAATTTGGGATTGGAAAAAAAAAGTATAAATTCTCAGAAGCCAAAATAGTTACATCATATGTTGCCATTCAAGGTATAATTAGGTTTGACCCATTTTCTGATATTTTGGTCTTGATTTGGCTTCTGGCACATTTAAAAGCTTATGAAAATCTATAGCTGATGAATAGTTTTAAAAGATGCCCATTAAAATAGTCAGATCACATGAATATCCATTAATACTTACCCTTCAGAACAGCTGGTCCTCCAGTGGCTTCAAATGTAGTCATAAAATAAGCCAACTTTAAATGAAGGAGTGATTGTTACAAAGTTCTTGGAGTATCTTATCTGGGGAAGGACTGAAAGGGTAGGACCCACAGCAGCTACTAGGGCCCTAATAGGTGTTTGGTCCTTTCTTCTCTCACAAATAATTCACCATTAACAAAACCCCAGGGACTATGCTTCTGTTGCAAATCCTTCCAAGTTTGGTGTCCCTATAGCCAAGGGTAGCAGGGCTTATTAGGTTAACTGAGGCAGCCATCCCAAGAATAGCTCATTGTCACCATAAAACAGCACCGTTTATAGTTCCCAAGGTTTAGTGTGAAAATCACACATTTGGACAGGCCAAGTGGTACCACCTTTTATAAAAAGGACATGGTTACAAGTATTACAGGCCAAAAAGTCTCCTGACTGCTTTCCCTGAAATTCAGCCTTGGAAATCAAGCGTAATAAACCCTTCAACAGAAGGAGAACAATTCTTATGTGCTGGGCAGACCTGGATTAACCATTACCTCTTAGAGACAAGTCATTTTTCTTTTTATAGATGAGAACATAGGGTGATAGGAGAGGGTTGCCCTTCTAGATGTTCAAAGCCCACACTCAGCATTACCAAGAATTAGCTTAACAAGGTGTTGGGCACATGCCTGTAATGCTGCCTACATGGGCTGAGGCAGGAGAGCTGAGGCCTTGGCAGCTTGGCAAGACCGTTTCAAAGTTTAAAAGGGGTCAGGTATAGCTCAATGGTTACTGACTTTTATAAAAGATACACTAACTTGGGGGAAATAATGGTCTTGACACTAAAAGGCTATATGGTGGTAGGGCTGTATTTCATCTCCCCTAAAACACAATATCATATACTACAAAACCTAACTAATAACATATTACTATATCCAATGTTCTGTTCAAATGTGAAATCAGCATTTGACCGGCAAAGGAACTGGATGAGGAACTCGTGTACAGCTTAGCGGCCTTGTAATACCACCCTGTATATTCCTTCAGGCTTTCCAGCCAACCATTTTTTTCTGCAGAATATGTATCTGAGATGTCTGGCAGAGGAAGGGAAAAGTGGCTGTCTGCATGTTCCATACTCCTTCAGAAACTCATTTAAGTAATTACACAACTTCTACAACTTTCTAGGCACTGCTTCTCTCTCAGCATGGGATACACAAGTAAAAATCTGTGCTAGGGGAAACAATGTATTGCATACAGTGGGCAGGGACCTGAAGTGTGAAGAGTGAGCCAGATGCGAACCCCCGCCCCCACTGGGGGTGAAAAGTAAGGACTTAACAGTATTTTCTAAAGAGCAGAACTGTGAATATATATTTGTTGAAGAAACAGCACATCAGCATAATAAACTTTCCTTAGGCAGTTATGAAACTTGTTTACCTCTACTTTTCTCTACCATAGAACTTCTCTTTTATTTGCTTTGTATAATTAGGGATGGTCCTCAACACTTTTTTTTGGTACTGGAAATGAAACTCAAGACCTTGTGCTTGCAATGCAGGTGCAGTGTCACTGAGCTAAATCCCTGACCCTATACTTTTTTTTTTTTAAGACAGGGTGTCTGCAGTTCAGGCTGGCCTTGTAATCACTGTAGCCCAGGCTGGCCTCAAACTGGTGATCCTGCCTTAAGCCTCCTGAATGCTGGGATTACAAGCATGTGCCCCTACACCTGGCTTTTTTCCCCTAAGACACTGAACTGAAAACGAGAAGTTGAATTCTCTTCTCACAGGTAGAATATGGCTCTTAATCAGAAATACTCAACTGCCTTTACACTTTGTCACTTCATAGCAAGCCACAGATGGTGACAGGCAGTGGAGATGTTAGAGGTTGGTGTTACTATGTGGGATGTAGAGCAACCCTCATCTTCAAGCTACAGTTCATTTTTAACCAAACAGTATCTTAACTGAAATACCATAAAGGGACAGGGTAACTCCTGGGAGTCTTGCTTTGCGCATGAAATTAGAAACTGGAGTTGAAATTGCCAACATAACTGCTTTCTAATCTTTCACCAAACTGTAAAGTCCCATGCCTTCCCCTAAGAAGTCCTACTAAGTACAGAAGTAAACAAAACACACATAACATACACACAAAAGCACCAGAGTGCTAGTTACACAAGAGGCACTGATCCTTGCTTTATTCACAGTATTATTCAAAATTGGGAATCCTGTGGTGTAGATATAAAATAAGGAAAATGGTCATGAACAGCATCTGAGCTCATCATGGCAGTGGTGGTAACTCAACCAGTATGGAGGTCTTCTCAGGAAGACCTATTCAGTTGAGGGAAGGCTCCCTCTACCACTTCACAGCCTAAGTACTTGACAACACTGGCCTATATTAAAGGTCACAGTCATTAAAAACAATGTGGAGAAGACATTCAGGGCTGAGTGACTGCTGCTAGGCCACTTAGTATGAACAGTGTGGCACCAAGAAAGGGAAAAGCACTGTGTATGCCTTATCCTACACAGGTGCAAGCAAGGCAAATCACAGCACAGACACACAAGACAGTCTTCTCCCCTGGGTTCCAATAAAGAATACCTTTCCAGCCAAGTCATCAGGTAGGAGACAGACCTGGAGGCACCAAAACACCACACAAGCAACAGCATCTCTTGGTTTCTCAGTCACATTCAAAGTTATTTTAGTACAGAAAATAGAAAAGCATTTGTGGTAGGGCCTTTTCAACCCAAAACACAAGGTTGGAGAAAAAAGAAGCTTCTTTTGGTGTCATCATTTAGACTTTCAGAGTTGTGTGTACTGCACACACTATACCACTTCATCACCAAAAGTCACCCAACTAGTGTGCCAGTTACAAGACACAGAGGCCAAATAAGGAGGAAAACTCTGAGAGGGGTACTTAGCACCTTGTATTTCTCTCATGTGGACTGGTGGGCTGGTGGAGAGGTAGAAGCAACAATCCTCACGTAAGAAAAAGAAATCAAATCTACTTAGTTATTCCACGGATAGTGAAAACAGGCATTCGTCCCAGATCTTATGTTCCAACTACCCTTTCATGGGAAGCCAGGTCTATGTTAGCCTTGTTATCTCAAGAGAAGGTGAGAAGGAAAAGTGGCTGCCTAACTGAAGTGCTTGCCAATCCAGTTTTTCAGGAGAAAGATACAGTGACCTTGCCAGAGCACAGGCACAAACTTGCTTGTTGAATTCACTGAGCACTTTAATAAAGAAAACTGAAGGACAAACCAAATTGAAAGAATCACTGTTATAATAACTTTAATTTATCTTGTGTTTTACAGAAGTCTATGAACGATTTTAAAAAAGCACCTCCTTACCCCATCTTGTTTCTCTGACAGTTGTTAAAGTAGGCAATAAGTATGTCAACAGCTTGAGCATCGGCAAGGATTTCAGATCAACCAACCACTCGCCAAAGAACTTGGCAGCTTTTCTATCTTGTTTTTAATACAATGATATATCCACTCTGATGGTAAACCTGTCCAGCCAATTCCTCAGAACACGCTTTGCAAAATCAGTGGTGATTAGCAAATTAGTTAGCTTTGGCACGGAGCTGTGCTCGCTTGCCTGTGACAGCCTGGAAGCCAGTTTTGATACTGGCAACAGAGCATCGAGAATGACAAGTTTCACACTGTAAGAAATAGAGCCGAGTGTCCTTCTGCAGAATTGTGTCCGGTGATCGGCATGTGTGACAAGTGACATATTCCTCTGTAGAAAAAGCAACACAAAGCATTACCTGGTAGCCACACTAAGGCAGAGATTTCTACCCTTTGAAATATAGCTCCGCTGAACTCTATCTGGCTTTTTTTCGGTACCGGGAATTGAACTCCGGACCTTCTGCTTGCAGTCCCACTGAGCTACATCCCCAGCCTTCTGCTGAACTCTGTGCATCCAGGCTCACATGACAGTTTACTTGGGCACCCAGAACAGGGAAGCTTAGCTAAACTTAACTATTCTAAGAGTATGGAAACACAAGCTGTCTGCTGTAATGCAGACAGGCACTAACACATGAGTTCAAAAAAAGGACTCCAAATGCCCCAGGATGAAGGGAAGCCTTGTTAGTTACCTATTCTTGGTTCTCTTGACAGGAGAGCCACTCAGAGAACTTACTAGTCTGCCTATGTAGGAACAAATACAGAATGACAATTTTAAGTGATTAGAAAGATAATAAAAGGGGGCCAGGCCACACCTGAATCACAGGCAGGTTTCTCTGACTTGGTCTTCAGCCCCGGAAACAACCAGCAGGTTCAATCAGCTGGGCCTTCCAGGAAGCCCCTTTCCTGCATCTCTAATCCATACCCCCTTTTCTCTTCACTATTATTTGCCCCAGTCATTTTTAAGGCTTGCTTTTTCAGGCCCATAAGCAAACAGCTTTCCCCAAAACACTGCAGCCTGAGAACATTTCAGAGTACTGTAATGAAATTATATACTTACTGATATATCTTCTTAAGACATTTTCTATCTGTTTCTGTTGGAATCTTCCTTTAATTACAAGTTGGTTATTACCATCTATAGAACCACTAAGAAAGAAAACAAACATATTGCCATTATTTTTTCCTAAAGGAATAAAATTCCAGCACCTTTACATTTAATGATTTTAAAGTTTATTTAATGGTGTAGGATAAGTTCTAGGATCAGTCTGCCATACTATCTGGTCTGTCTCTCTGTCTTTGGCAGTACTGGGGACTGAGGTTTCTGCACTAAGCTATACCCCAAGTCTTTTTTCATTTTTTATTCTGATACAGGGTCTCACTGAATTACTAAACTGCCCAAGCTGGGGTTGAATTTTCAATTCCCCTGCCTCAGCTTCCCAGTGCTGTGATTAGAGATTTGTACTACCAACCCAGCTTATTTTTATTAAATTGTTAAACCCGATGACACACCCCTAGTTCTTAACATTAAATCCAATTTCAACCAATTATATTGCCTGTGACAACAATCAGACATAATTTTCAGTCTAAAACAAACGGATTCATTAACTGTGTGATAACCAATATACTCAACAAAAGAAAACAAACTTATTAAATGCATATCATGTGCAAATCAAGTGAGGGAGCCATATGTATAAAAATACAAAAGGAAAAAGCTAAAAAGATATACGTGTCTCCTTGAACTCACTACGTAGCCCATGGTGGCCTTAAACTCTTGGCAATCCTCCTGCCTCAGCCTCCCGAGTGCTGGGATTACAGCGTGTACCACCATGCCCAGCTGACAAGCACTCTTGAAAAAGCAAGATTCTGTGCTAAACATCATTTGCTAAAAATTACAAATCATAAAATAAAACAATGAAATTCAGGCAGAGTTAAACTTGTATTTCTTCTGTATTTTATTGCAAAACTGACATTTATAACCTCTATGGCTTGCCTTTAACTACAAGGATTTAATATCATCCTCTGTGGCCTGTAATCCTTAAGCTCCAGGCTACCTTGATTCCAATGTAGGAAATTTTGTTTTCATGGTCAAAAGAAATGCAATTTTCTCAAAACCATAAAATATTTAACCTACTGATTAAAGTTCACTTGAAGTTCACTATTGATTAAAGTTCACTTATCCTGCCTCCATAAAAATTTCAGTTATTCTGAAAAGGAGACAAAACACTGCTAAATGATTTGAACATTTATGTTTAAAGACCACAATTCTTGCTAGGTATGGTAGTGCACACCTGTAGTCCCAGCACTTAAGAGGCTGAGTGCAGGAGGATCGATTGCTGTGATTTCAAGGCCAACCTGGGTCACATAGTGAGTTCAAGGACAACCTCAGTTACACAGTAAGAACCTGTTTCAAAAACCAAAAAAAGAGGGCCCGGAGATTTAGCTCAGTGGTTCCAGTGCCTGCCTCGAAAGCGAAAGGTCCCGAGTTCAATCCCTGGTACCAAAAAAAAAAAAAAAACAAAACCAAAAAAAGAAAAAAGACTACAATTCTCCAACAGAGCTTACATATCCACTATGGTTGAGTATACTTCTTAACATCATAAACATATAGCAAATTCCAACTGTTGAGTTTTAAGAGTATAGGAAAAGCGCAGAACACCTTAATTATCTTTGTACTGCTGGTGAGGCAGATGTAATTAAGCCCTTTAAGAGCTCAAGCTCCAGAGGCAGGTACACTTAACCTTGTATATTGACTGTACCACTAACTAGCCATGTAACCTACAACTTCACTAAACCTGTTTCCAAATCTGAGGACGATATGTTCTACTTCATGGACAGTTGCAAAGATTGTGATTAATATCCAAAGTAGCACTTAAGACAATGACCAGCATATAACAGGCACTTAGGATGTGTTATCATTATGATCTAAGCCTATATTAATATTTTTAAAGGGACATTTAGCTTCCTGTTTATAGCAGTCAAACTCCTCAGCCTGGGCTCTATGAGATCCTGGCTTTCCATTCAGGAGATGGACAGGTTCAGTGCCTTAAAAAAGGTGAGCCTAAAGACAGGGGAAGTGGCTATTTAATCTTGGATCTTTGTTTCAATGGTTTCTTATATACCGCTCATTAACTTAAAAGACCTATTTCTTCAAGGGCCTCTTATCAATTTAGAAAAATTCTGACTTAAGAAAATGGATTTCTCTGAAATCTTAATATTTGTACCATAAAAAGACCCAGGAGGGCTGGGGATTTAGCTCAGTGGTGCCAGTGCCTGTCTGGCAAGCACAAGGTCCTGAGTTCCATTCCCGGTGCCAAAAAAAAAAAAACAAGACCCAAAAGTTCCTATTAATAGGAAACTCTAATAAACATAGCAGTTCCTGTTCTACTCATTTTCAGGTTAATGTTTTTTCTGAGCATGTTATATATCCTTGTCAAAATAAGAGATGGTCTTAGAAAATGTCCACTATTACTTATTGTATATAAATGCAAACAGTTTCTCACCTTGTACCCAATTCTGCCAATAAAAATGCAAGGAGATGTTTGGGCTGACGATGTAATCTAAAAGAAAGTCAAATACATACGCTTTATATCTTTCATGGAAATCTAACCAAACTCGAAACAACCATCCTGTTCACTATTTCCATCTGTGAATACTCAGCTATTCAGTGAATTTCAGTGCACAGTTCATTTAAACTGGTTGATACTATATGATACATTTATATTTCAATGCTTATAAACAGTATTTCTATTCATAAACATATATACATGAGTAAGTACATGAAAACATGGCAAAAGTAATACTAACTTTAGAGGACAGTATCCTTTGAGAAGAAAAAAAAAAAGTGCTCAGAGACACAAAGGTGCCCTTAACTATAAAACTCTTTAAAGAAGAGATCTGAAGTAAATGTGTCAAAAGGTAAATATACACCAAACTTTAAGTGATGGGTATTTGGACGTTTATTATGCTAATCTATATATTTCCTATTAGAAACTATTCATCTTTTTAAAATGGAAAATATATATGTATTTATTTCAAGGCAGCACAACAGCTTCTCTTAATGGTAGATTTTGTATTTTTCATTTTCCATAGAATTTATTTTCTAATGAGCATATATTACTATTGTCATCAGCAAAAAAAATTCCTAAGATATTTTAAGTAATGCCTGTAAGTAATGAAAGCAAGTAGGAGTCACACTTGTAGGTCAGTATGAGCTGATTTTCTCATCTCTTGATACCATGACAAAATAAACTCGACCTATGAACTGAAAGAACTGACAGAACTGAACTGTGTGTGACCTCCCTCAACTTAAACCCTATACTTGTGCACTTTCTTTTTCTAACTGTAATAAAGTCCAAAACTCCATTGAGAATCTGGTATTTAGAATGGAGGGTGTCTCCATTGACCAACTTACAGTTTACAGATGTCTGTAAAGTTGACAAAAGAAGTTTTCTTGGTTCCTACTCGGACGACCTGTGGAGGTTTCATGACAAATTTTCTTTTTTCTCCAGCAACCATATCTGGATTCTTTTCCCTCATGATGTTGAACACTCGATTCAGTAGCTATAGGGATAAAGTTGTATTCAAGCACATTCTTAGAACAGGAGTATAACATTCCCATTTGAGTCACTTTGCTTTAATGCACTGTATTTCATTTTTTACTAAATGTACATACGAATCACTACATGTTCTGAAGCTGCTTGAAGGAAGGAACTCATCACCAACCAGGATCTGGCTCATTATGGATGCTCAGTGATTCTTTGTTCAAAGTTAAATTAATGAATGAGCCCCCACTAATTCTACTGTTTTTATGGAAAGTGTATCATACATGGAAAAGATTTAGGAAAGCCCAAACAAGCACACAAACGCCATACTATCATGGCCCCTCTGCATCTGGTTTACCATCAATCTGTATCTCAGTAGCCCTTAAAATTTAGAGAAAATTTTCTCTTGCTTTTCCTTTGAGCCCTGGTGAACTGCTTGGTGCATTCTCACAACAGAATTTATCTTACCTCTTCATATGTGTAGTCTCTCTCTGAGCCTGCCCAAGCAGGGCCTGTCTGGTTACTGAATGAGATACCATCATCTTTTTTGCTGTCTTCATCTTCTAAAGCTACAGATAACAAAGACTGTAAGAATAAGGGGAGGGGCCTGGTACAGTAATGGGATGGGTGTATAGAGATATGAAAGCTTTACAGATAATTTGTTTTCCTCTTCACAATGGCATTCACAACAGCCTCGAATGTAAAGGGCCCAAGTCTCACAAACGTGTTTTCCTTAAAGACGTTCTGACTTTCATAAAAAGATTCCTGATAGTGACATTCATGATCACACAAACACACCAAAATGTTTTGTTTCTTTTTCTTTCATTCTTTTGAGATGGAGTCTCCCTATGTAATCCAGGCTGGCTTTACACTTGCTGTGTAGCCTCAACCTCCTAAATCCTGGGATTACAGTTACAGGCTTGTGTCACCATGCCAGCTCTGACACCTTTCTTGATTTAAAAATCACAAGATAAAATAATGGATTCATCTTAATAATACATTAATTCTAATACCTGAAAATAATGCATTATCTTAATTAGAAGGAGTACTATCTTGAAGCACTTATGAAATTTCCACAGCCTTAAAAGCTCATCTGTGGGCCGGGGATTTAGCTCAGTGTTTTCGCCGCCTGCTGTGCAAGCGCAAGGACCCGAGTTCAATCCCCAGTACCAAAAAAAAAAAAAAAAAGCTCACCTGTTAGGCTGGGCGTGGTGATGTATGCCTATAATCCCAGGACTTGGGAGGCTGAGGAGGGCTGAGGCAGGAGGATTGCCCTGAGTTCAAGGCCAACCTGGGCTACATAGTGAGTTCAAGGGCAGCCACAACTACATAGCAAGACCCTGTCTCCAAAAAAAGGGCCATCTGCTATTGCCTAAAGTTTTCTAAAGTCCTAACAGCATTTATAAACTATTAAAACAGTACTCACAAATTTTTAGACATTAAACTTTTGACTACCATTATCAAGTTAAGAGTTATATTTTCATATTTTTTTGTCACACTGTAGAGAAAAGGAGCAGAAAGAAAAAAAAAAAGATACAGGGTCTCTCTTTGTAATTCAGGCTGGCTCTGAACTCATTATGTGGCACAGGCTAGCCTCTAACTGGAAGCGATCCTCCTGCCTCTGCCTCCCAAGTGCTGGGATTATAGGTGTGCGCTACCTGCCCAGCAGAAAAAATTTTTTTAAAAAGACCTCCAACCCCAATCAAGGGTTAAGTAACCTAGGAACAAGATGCTGAGTCCCCAGTACTACCTTCTTCTTTTTCTAGTATTTCATCCTCATCTGGGAACTTGACATTCTTCTTTTTCTTCTTTTTATTGCCAAGCATAATATCAAGGTCATCCTCTGGTTCAGCTGGCTCTTGGATATCACTTTCAATCTTAAGATCCTAAGAAATCGAGATAATTCTCAGCATTTTGATACTGGGACTAGTTTTTTAAAATGGCATGGGCTCACATTATTTGGTGGGGGGGGACGGGACCCAAATATTCAAAGTTAAAGTTACAGATAAAAAAATGCCTCTTATAAGTGAGCCAAAATAGTTGACATTCTGCCATTTAAATTGTGAAATCTCCAGATACTTTTGTAGGACTGTTCCCCCTATTTTAACCCTTGTTATTCTTCAAGCTTGGGATCTTATAATTATTATCCATCTTTCCAAACCAGACTACTATCAGCATCACTTGAGGAAACTTTAAAAGATTCTTAAACAAGTTTCTAAGTAAATATGATAAAGTCAAGGGGAGGGATTTCTTCTACTGACACCATGTATGAGGTGTTTTCTACAGCATTCTCCAATTCTCCAATAACAACTAGAGGTTCTCCAATTCAATTCTGACACTACCTAGAATTGTCAGACTATATAAAGGCTCAGTTTCATAGTTTAAGGGCTCTCGCTTCAGATGTCAGTATCAAGTACCAGATCTCAAAGTTACCCACATTTTTGTCTGTCTTGGCCATAACTTCAGTCTCATCCCCCAAATCAACAATTTGCCAAAATGACTCAGGGAACCCAGGGACAGCCAGAAAGAGATGCACACAATAAGGTATGGAGGGTGAGGAGGTGGGAGTGTGTTGAGGAAGGCAGCTGTGTCTCTAGGTGCACCACCATCTCAGCATCTCAATGAGATCACCAACCTGGACGCTGTCTGAACTCCATCACTTCGGGGTTTCATTTACAAAGGTATGACCAATGAAATCACTGGCCACTAGCAACTGAACTCAATCCCCCGAACTTTCATCCCCCAAGGTGGCAAGGGTCATAGAAAGTTCCAACCTCTAATCATGGCTTGGTATTTCTGGTGACCAACCCCATCTTGAAGCTATCAAGGGCCTCCCAATCCCAAAGCTTCTTAGTATACAAAAGTCACTTGTTACTTGGAAGATTACAAGGATTTTGGGAGCTGTGTGCAAGAAACCAGAGCAAAGACCAAATATTTTTTTTTTTTTATTATACTACCTAGATTTGGCAGATTGTGGAGAGATCTCTGAGCATCATTTTACTGGATGATATCATGAAAGAGTTGAAGGCAGAGTCCATGGGGAATTTGGGTCACATGAATGGATACAGACATGGTCTACCTGACCCCAAGATTAGTTGCTATAGACATGGATGTAAACGGCACATAAAGGCCTACAGATAAGTCACAAACACCCTAGAAGAGCCTAATTTCTCCCTCTTCTCATTAGCTAGCTTACCCAGATCCCTGTCCCACGTATACTGTCAATATTACGAACAAGTGATATCTATATTTTGTGTGCCTACATCCGAAACTACTCTGACAATGGCTAGAGTAATTTCAGAAATGTTACCAGCAAAAAAGATGGAATAGATAGGAGTAAATCAAACTCAAATTTGGGATCCCAAATCCATCTGTGCAGTCTTGGTGCCACACTAATCAGCCCATGGTATTAGTGAGATACCATACAAAAAAGAAAACATACTGACTTGTTCTCTGAAACGAGTTAGAAAAAGAGAAACTTACCAATGCTGAACACAAATTGGCACACATCAGCTAGCTCCTACTCCTACACTGTTTATCTATTTTATCCCAGTAAAGACCTAGATCCAAACTGAGACCAAAACACAGAGAAAGGCAGACAATAGCAAAAAGTATTTTTCAAGGTGGTTCAAAAGCCTTGCAATGGTCAGAAAATCCAGATGGAGAGTAATCCAAGACCTTCAAACACTTCAGGTGATGCCCTTGCCTTGCCTATGACCGAGATACTTGTAATAATATCCTCTTATACTACGACTTCAGCAGCAGACAAAAAAAGCATCCATACACTTAATAAAAATGGAACTTATCAGTGATTCTTCAGGACAAAAGCTACTGGGAGAATCAACCAACAAATCCTTGTTAATTCCCATGACATATTTCTGATGTGTCACTTTGTTATCCAAGATTTTTAAACCCTGCTGGTTCTAAGCACTTCTACTTTCTGAATTTCTCTACAATAACAGAAGAGAATACCCAAATAGGGAGAGAACAGGTAAAATCATTTTGTTCTAAAGGATTCTATATTATCCCTGAACTAAAACATCTCTAAAAACAGGAAAAATCTTAATCATTACCTTACCAATTAGTACACAATCCCTAACTTCCTATAATCACCCATATGCATTTGTAGAATTAACCTTTATCAAAATCATGATATTGTTTCCAAAACACAATGTATAAATTTACTGCTATATATGGGTTTGAGCAATAAAGTATTTACCAAAGAAAAATTGGAGGAGTTGTAACATGGGATGCTTGCTGTATGTCCCTGTTCTTTCTCTGAACAGCTAACGTGCACACACATAAGCATGCACGTGCAGACACACACACACACACACACACACCCCTGCTATATGCTAGGTTTTAAAGATACATGGGCTCTACTAAAGTGATTCCTACACAGGGTATTTAAAATGGTAGCTGTCAGGAAGGGAAGAAAACTTTTAGTTCCTTCTTCCTTCCCTCCCATTCACCTATCCACCCATATTATTTACTTCTTGTTCAAAAGAATTTTGAAATATTTATTTTGGAAATCAATGCAGTAGCAAGATAATCACAGGGTCTCAAGTCCCTACAACATCAGAGAACTCCACCGAACTAGTCCAAGTGTTCTGGTTTGCCTACTGGCTACTCTGTCATCGGCTACCAACTACCACAGGCTGGGTGGGGTTCATTCTTTGATGCTTCCAAAAGTCTACCGCTGTTACACAAGATGTCTCATTTACAGAACTCTCTCTCCTCAAACAATCTCAGTATGGTTAAGGACAATGAGCATTTTGTGATCATCTTAGTAGCAAACAATAAAATACGTAAGACTTAAATTTACATTCCTTAAATTATAACTTTCCAGATAACTAGTCAGATATACACCCAAGAAAATGACCTTAATAGTGGTGATTTAAATGCTTAACAAAAGCAAAAGTACTAAGATATGAGACAAAGGTGGAGACAGCCATTTGCAACATTTTAAGAGGTCAAATTTTACCTTCAACAAGAAAGCAATACTACCTTTATACCCTCTTCAGCTTCATCAATATCAAATATCTTTTTTGTTTTTTTCTTCTTTTTCTTTTGATTAAAGAAATTCAAGTCATCTAGATCATCAGAAGCATCTAAAAAGACAAATTAAGTATTATCAGTTATTAACATCTAGCAGAAAGTAAAGAATCAAATTATGTGAGTTATTAAGCCACCAGAAAAGGGAGATAAGGTGTTTATTAGTATAGTAGTCCTTCTACATCTCAAAGGTTACAGATCTGAAAAACACTGACAGATCAACTCAAAGCTTTCTAGAAAAATCCGGTTAGAGGACCATGTTGAGAATATTTAGTAATCTGACCCTGTCATTTCTCACTGTTTCCAAGACAAAGAGCTTTAATACAATTTCCACGACTCCTCAGCTTTATCTTCACTTCTGCCTACCACTGCCTTCCAACCCCCAGACCTCAATCCCTGAACTACTTTTGTACTGAACTAATTCCTAGTGCAATGTGCATGTAGTGTCTCACATCCAAGCCTCCCCATAGACCTTATCTCATAACTCCTAACCTCCATCTCACAGTTCTTAGAAGTACTTTCACAAAGAAGCCTTCTATAAGCTTATACAGTGGTACCTCTGTTCACAAACTTAATCCTTTCCACAATTCTGGTCACAAACCGAACTGGACAAGAACTAAATCAAATTTAATGGTTAGGTTCAATGTTGACCTTATGGGGAAATTTGATTCGGTTCTTTGCAACCAGAATCATGGAAAGAATTAAATTCATGAACCAAGGTTGTAACTTGAGTGAGATGCTCATATTATGTCCTGATGACCCCAATTGCTACTACCTTGCCTGTCCATTTCCCTTCTAGATACTAACTGGATAAGCCTTGTTCAACTAAATCCTGGTGCCAGGCTCAATATTTTACTGAATCAATCATCATGTAAATTATTTCACATTCATTAAAATAAAGCTGCAAAGTATTTGGTGTGATTGAAAAATACAGTGAATGCTTTTTTTAAATTATAGTAAAAGACACAGCACCATTAACCCCCCTCAAAATACTCCCTCTCACTTTGAACACCCTTATCTCATTGTTCTTATCATTTTCTGAAGCAGTTCTGGAAGTCTCTTTCATGTGTGTGTTTAGTTGTGTTGTTGTGACTGCCTCAGTGTCCCAAATAGATTCAAGATGTTTACTTTCATGGCCATTTTGACTTTAGGAAAGAACCAGAAGTTGCGTGGTGCCAGATCTGGTTAATAAGGTGGATGAGGATGCATGTGATGTTTTTACAAGTCTTCATTTCAGCTGCATATCACTCAGCAGCAACATTCACCATATTTTTGATCATACCTTATAAAGAAGATTTTCCAGAACTGCTTCAGCAAGTGGCAAGAACAATGGGATAAATGTGTTCAAAGTGAGGGGAAATAATGGCAATGAGTTTTACTGTATTAATTTTAAAGTGTTTTAACATTCACCGTATATTTTGATCATACCTATGTGTGACAATCAGAATCTATCATGAATAAGTAATAATGGGTTCTGTTCACTAACTTTTTTGGGTTTTTTTTGGTACCAGGGATTGAACTCGTATCCTTGTGCTTGTGAGGCAGGCAGCAGAACCACTGAGCTAAATTCCCTGCCCTGTT
Source organism: Heterocephalus glaber (assembly GCF_000247695.1). Next base: position 5,219,916 of record NW_004624842.1, on the reverse strand, counting down.
CACTAACTTTTATTCGCTCTGCTATGTTGTACACTAAGAATACTTTAGGATCCCTCTGCTACAAAGTTTCTCAAGGAGCTTTTTATGAATTCACTTTATCCTTTTTCTTCCTTTTTTGTGGTGCTTGGGATTGACCATTCACACTAGGTAAGTGCTCTACCACTGAGCAACATCCTCAACCCTTTGTATTTTTTATTCATTTTTTTGGAGCCAGGGTCTTGCTATGTAGTCCAGGTTGGCCTTAAACTAGTTATGTAGCCAAGGGTGGCCTCGAACACATGGTGATCCTCCTGCCTCAGCCTCCCTAGTGCTAGGATTACAGGTGTGCATCACCACATTCGGCTCCTCAGCCCTTTTTAAATTTTGGTTTGAGGCAGTATATGGCTAAGTTGCCCAAGATAGCCTTGAACTTGCTATCCTCTTGTCTCAGCCTCCAGGATAGCTAGGATTACAGGCATGTGCCACCACACCTGGTTCATTTTATCTTATTACAAATGAAATGATTTCCAAGTTTGCTTCAAAAATGTACAAAAAATTAACATGGTTATTTGCTCAATGAATCTAGTTCTATCCCAACAGTCTTATATTCAATATGAATTATGTTCAGAATCATTTATTTCCTATAGTCAAATTGTGCTTATGTCAGAGCAGCAGTAACACAAGTGAAAAAGCTGTGGCCTAATCCCAAACATTTTAGGATATTATATTAATCTTTCATACACATTTTCAGAATTGCTAAAACAACCCAACCCTCAACACCCCCTCAAAACAAAAACTAAAAAACTTGCCTATCTTGGTCCTATTTCTTTCTGCCTACTCTCAAAGAGAGCAGAAGAGACCTGACAGGTTAGACTGGAAAATCAGCCCTGAAATGATGAGGTTTTGTCATGCCTGCAACTTGTGAATTCAGTGGGAATTTTCCCACAACAAACCTATCAGAAATCTGGCAAGGTCCAGTGCATACAGACTGCTGATGGCCTCCACTTCACTAGAACAGCCTCAACAGGCTGAAAGGTCCCTGCATGCACAGAATCTAAACCAGTGAAGGAACCAAGACTCCTGGGATAATAGTGACTCTGACATTAACTACTTGCCTTTCTTCTTACTGTCCTCTTCATCAGCTTCCACATCTTTGTCTTCAGTTGGTTCTGGTTCCACTTCTTTTGTTTCTGAGGGCTGGGTTTCTTCTGTCTGGGCATCCCCTTCCTCATCTAACATAAAGGGCTTCTTCTTCTTCTTTTTCTTCTTGCTCATAGTAGGATCAAAAATCATCTATTTAAGACAGTAAGAAAGAAAAAGAGACCAAATGATTGTTCTTAATAATCCTCATATTCCAAAGATGCTTTACCTTAAGGCAGACTCTTTTAAAGAGTATTTGATGCATTAAAAAACGAGTAAGAATTTTACAAAAGTAAAAAATTGTCCATCAACCTTCCTTATGTTACTAAATATGAGGCATGATAGGGGAATGTCAGAATGAGTAAGGTACAATAAGATACAGCGTCACTTTTAGTTTCATAAGCAAATTTGGACATTCTGAATGAAACATGGAATTCAGGGAAGTACAGAACCTCAGCAACAATCTGTTACAGCTCATTTGGATGGCAAATGCCAAGGCAGGTTATGAACATTTTATTCAAGTTTGGTAAAAAAACAGGGATGCCACAAGGAGACTTGTTACTTGATCTCATATTTTAAAAATTTTATTCTGAAGTTCAGACAAACCTTAACCTTTAAGGAAATCCTTTCATACAGTAAATCTCTGATTAAGAAAAACTTCTACAGAAACTTTCACTGTTTTTTGATTGTGGAATGTGAAAAGTTCTCAGATTATTTTATCTAAATGTCCACAACAGAATAAATTTTTTTTTTCTAATTGTAGACTTTTGCAATGACCACTTGAAAAAAATACAGATATTTTAGACATAATAGTTCAAACTTACCAGGCAGGCACTTGATAGAGCAGAAAGTAAAGTCTTTTTGTTTTTTGAGCAGGGTCTCACTATGTAGTTAGGCTGGTTTTAAACTCACCATGTCTGGCCTTGAACTCAATGATCCTTCTGCCTCAGCCTTCCCAGTGCTGGGACTACAGGCATGTGCCACCACGCCAGAGTCCTCTTTTTTGTTGTTGTTGTTTTTGGTACCGGGGATCGAACTCAGGACCTTGAGCTTGCGAGGCAGGCGCTGGAACCACTGAGCTAACTCCCCAGCCCAACAGAATCCTCTTTAAGTCAAACAGAATTGGATTCAGATCCCAAATATTTTATTCCTGAGCTTCTTAACAATCTTTGCCCACATTTTACCTGGCTTAAATTTAGCATTTTGCCCACTGATTTGCTGTGAGCTGTGTAGTAATTAAAAGGACTAGTCCAAACCAGCCTGGTTTGGGCTGCATAGTGAGTTCAAGGCCAGCCTGAACTACATAGCAAGACCTGGTCTCAAAAAACCAAAAAAAAAAAAAGACAGGTCTGGAGCCCTTAGCTCATACCTGTATTATCCTGTGCCTCATCTTTAAAATTGTAAAATAAAGATTACTAAAACCAAACCCAACAAGGTTAAAGGATAAAATTAGTAAATAAACACTTGCAATTATAATTTATATAAATATTTACAGTTCATAAAGTATGGTATTTGAAAAAAAATAAAATAAAGTATGGTATTTGATTTCCCCAGCCATATCATGAAACTCTCAAAAAAAATTCATTATAACAATATTTATTTACGTTCCAAGTACATTAAGGAAACTAAGCTAAACTGAAACAAAAGTATAGAAATGGAATAAGGTAAGGTAGTTAGTATCCTCACCCAGGAAAGAAGTATCTGCATGGCATTCTGGAAATATTTTGGGGGGGGGTACTGGGGATCGAACTCAGGACCTTGCGCTTGCGAGGCAGGCGGCAGAACCACTGAGCTAATTTCCAGCCCCTAGAAATTCTTATACAGCCTCATTTCAAAGTTATTCTGTCCTACCTTAATAAGTATCTAGTTGTGTAAATGAATAATTCTGAAATGCAGTCAGTCTGGAGAACATTAACTGGGAAACAAAGAAGCATCCCTTTCCACAGAAGAGCCAGGCAGAAAGAGGACCCCCACATACACACATTGCTGCTGACATACTTGAGCCTTAGGTTGCCCTCTACATGGAATACTGCAGTCTGTTCTAGGGAGGTCGCTACAGTTCATCCTCATTCTTGAAAGAGAAAGACTTGGCAACAGGACAGCACTCCAGGCACTTTAAATTTGGTTCTGGCAGGCCTTACCATCCGTTTATTCCATTTTTTCAAGCATCGCGTTCCCTGGAATATTAACTACCTTTTAACTATTATTATTCAGCAAGACAGACCAAAGAAGGGAGACCCTGAAACCATCAGAGGACAGCCTCACAGTTACCTTCTTACCCCTGAAAAACAGTCTTATTTGAACCTACAGGTAAACTTAGTTATTTATTGTTTTGGGGACAAGGGCTTGCTGTTTAGTTCAGGTTGGTCTTGAACTCACAATGTAGGCTGGCCTCAAATTTAAGGCAATCCTTCTGCCTCAGTCTCAGTGCTGGGATTACAGGCATGTGCCACCACACCCAGTGAAATCTACAGGTAAAGTTAGACTGTAGTCTTGTGAAGGGTAATAAACATGCAGGAATTATATACTGAAATAAGTCTCTCTTAATTACTATCTCTGGGAACTTAATATATACTTGCACTTAAGTATTTAACACACTCTGCCTCATTTTATTTGCCACAACCCTGCAAAGTAGTTCACAAATACTGCAACCAAGGATCCCAAACCAGTATTCAGAATGGAACTCCATAAAGCAAAAGGCCATGTCAGTCTCAACTAAAATCATGGCTTTTTAAGACTTTCATATCTGACACTCAAATTATCAGATGACTACATCCCAAATGTTTTGTTTATGAGTGTAATTTGGATTTGAGAAGCAAATAACTGCTGATGATGCACCTATAGAAAGTTACAGAACCACCTGAGCTTTCTTTAAAAAAATCCACAATAAAGCCCATAGTTTCCATTTTCAACTTCTTATATTGGATTGGAAAAGGCAAAGAAAAGGGATACCTGCTAAAATTACCCTGTCAATAGCCTGAAGTGATTCATCAAATTGCCTCCTTCCAACCATCATACCCCACACCCAGGAGGCCATTCTCTAAGACCCACAAAGAAGCAAGAAAGGCATTGATCTAAAGTTCTTTTCAGTGGTAAAATACTAAGAGCATTTTCATCTTTGGGCAATAGGATTCTGGGAGATTGTTCTTTGCATTCTTCTGTGTTCTGTAAATTTCACACAACATACATTCTATTTTTACTCCGAAACATTCTTTTTTTCTTGAGGTTAAAGCTTCTTTTGCAAAAACATCTTATACTCTGAAAACCGATGTTCTGACACCTTGTGAGACCAAGTAGTAAGCAAATCTTAGCTATTGGCAGTGCTTTAAAAAAAGAAATTTAAAAAGTCTAAAAAATTCTGAATGCCTGAAGATTAGGGGATTTATTTTTCCTTACCAAGTAGCACTCAAATTTCTAGGATACTGCTTTTTAAAGATTACAGTTCCCCTGGATTAGAAAAGGTCATGTTTTGAAGAGTTCTGGCTTAACTGCCAGGTTTAAAAAGAAATGTGTGGGCTGGTAGTATACCTTAGTGTACAGTTTATTTTATGTCAATTATACATCAGTAAGCCATTTAAAGAAAAAAGAAATATGAAGAAAAAGCAAACTACTTTTTAAATAGTAGGCTCTTTAAACCTCTATCTTAGCTACCAGTCAGAATAACTTCCACTCTGGGAAGTCCCTAGAAGTTTATAGATCACTGTCAAGTACAGGTCTTCATTTGGTCCTTTTAAGTCTGTAAGCAGCCAGAAGTTAAGGGATTTGCTTAAGAATATTTATCTAGTCAATAGTACTACATGAAACCAGAACCTACACCCCATGCTTCAGACCTCCCACTACCAGTAACATCCACCTGACAATGAAGCCAGAGGCCAGGGTTCTAGGCCCACTAACTTGCTGTATGACTACAGCCCTCCCTGGGCTCCACTTTCCTACCTATAAAATGAAGTACTGGTAGATTTACTCAATGCTAAACTACTGGCTTCCAAAGTCCACTGCTGGAATGCTGATTCTATCTCTTCTTGACAAAATCCTTTTCATCCTTCAGTCATGTACAGTATTCACAATCCACTTCTTCCAAAACCTGATCCCATTACTAAAAATGATCCCTCTAGCAACCCCCATCATTACTGATGACCTTATTTCTACTTCCTGTGGCACCTAGACAATTTCTACCTTGCATTCCAGTTGTCTCTTACCTCCCTTTTACATTGAGCACATTACCATAGAAACCATATAGAATACCCCCACAATCTTGCAATAAGTACTGTAGTGTATTTGCTAAAAGTTACGAAAAGTTTGGGAAATAAGTAGAAATAAAACAAGTGTGAAGCACTGCCTCTCATAACTTTTGTAATACAGAAATTTAGAACAGTATCTACTATGACCTCAGAGAAAGAACCTTCTACATCCTTCAGATTGTTTCTCTAAGCTAATAGGAGAGCCTCCTACTCACCTAGATGGAGGCAATATTGAATAGATCTGGAATTCTACTGGTTCAGCCACTTAGAATTTGATCGTGGGCATTATGAAAAATGGGCACCAAGAACTATCTTACAGGGTTGTTGTGAAAAATTAAATAAGATAATAAAGTCCCCTCCAGGATACATTCCAAATTCCTTAACTCAGTCTTCAAAGTCCTCTATGAACTATCCAAAAAATACTTTTCAGGTTTTCACTCCTTACCTTAAGCCCAACTAGAGAATACTCCACTTTGTGAGCTCACTTACAGTACGTGCTTTTCTCGACCATTCCTGACCCTACAAATCAAACCTTCCCACTGCTTAAGAAAATTCTAAGCATCGTTCAGGGCCTACACATAAAGCCAACCCTCTAAAGCTTCGAACTCCTCCTCTCCGGAGCCCTAGAGGCCAACTGAATTATAAATTTTTTAAAAGCTGTGTTTTGGAGGGTTGTAGGGTGAGCTCTACCTTCAATGTTAAGGAACACCCACTGAGCGCAATTAACATCAATTTAATTTTTTTTTTTTTTGGTATGGGGGTCGAACTCGGGTCCTTGCACCTGCGAAGCAGGCGCTGGAACCACTGAGCTAAATCCCCTGCCCCATCAATTTAATTTTTAAGTCGTTCGACTTTACATGAAGAAGGTAAGTGGGAGAGAAAGGTTGGGGGCGGGGGATAGTATTTGAGGAAATTTGCTGCGATCCCAGCACGACGACAGGAAGACTGTCAGCTCCGCAGCCCGGACTTCCCGCTCATGTCGCTGTGAGCCCTGTTAATGGAAGCCCAAGGACCTCGGCCCGGAAACTTTCCAGAAAGGTTATTTTTTAGGGAGAAGGATCTTTTCCTTTGGTCCTAACTCCCTCACCTCCTCGTCTTAAAACAGTAGTAATAATAATAATAATAATAATAATAATAACAATGATAATACTGCTGCTGCTGCTCAAGAGAAGAACAAGGGTGTGATACCTGCCCGGAAAAGCCAGCCTACAAAAGTTTTAACCAGGACGCTCGCCGAAGCCGAGGGAGGCTCCTCGAAGGATCCACGGAATCCAGCGGGGCGAGGCGCTGAGCAGGGTCCACCAGAAAGGAATGCAGAGTCGCCAACCCCAATTTCACTCAGTGGAGGAACCCCCTGGCCATCAAGCCCCTTCACGGGGGGCGACCCTACGTGTGCTCTCTGTTCCCGAAACGCCTGCCACAGGAGCAAGCCAGGCTCAGCGCCGATGCCTTGAGAGAACCGAGTGCGGCCAAATCTGCGGATCCGGAGTCCTCGCCAACTCTACAACTCCGGGCTGCCGAGGCCCGGTTCCCCACATGGCGGCGGCTGGCCTCTAGGCCGCAGGCCCACTTTCCCACACGGGGGTGGGTTCGGCTTCCGGCCTCCGTCCTTAGCCCTAGCGCTAAGCTCAGGCCCTTACCTCGTCCCCGGACATGGCTGCAGCTCGAGTGGGCTCAGCAAGGATGGGAAGTGAGACAGGTCAGCCCCAGGCCCCGGCGTCACCGCTGCTCTTGCCGATACACTTCCAAGAACCGCACTAGGTTCTTGCATCAGCGAAAGGGGAAGACACCCCGCCCTCCTCGCAAACTTTGGAAGTGCGCCTGCGCAGAATTCGCCGAGGCGCAGGCGCGCGCAAGAGCCAAATTTGCTTGCTTTGGACGGCGCGAGTTACCAAGTGATGCCGCTACGCCAGGCATGATGGAACTTGTAGTTCGCCTGGAAGAGGCGGGCGCCTTCGCTGGAGCGACCAAAAGTCTGTCGGTCTGTGACTTTTTTTGTGGTCTTACCATGCTTCACAGCCTTTGTGAGATTCTCTATTGCTTGTGAAGCGCTATTTTAGGCTGTTGGTAGAATGAATTTGAGGTTATTCACTTCCAACTCCGGGCTCAGGGTAGTGGGTAAGACTGTAATATGAACAAGTGAGGAGGGTTTCCCACATGGCCCTGGGGTGTTGTATTTGAGGAATTTAGATAGGAGCCGAAGAAGTACACCTCACTAAAGGGATTTTACTTCCTTAGAATTCAACGAGTTGGTTTTCTATTTGGAAAGTCGGAAACCAAAAAATTTTCTCCCTGTCTCTCCAAGGAAAGACTGAGGAAAAAAGTCGTCACCTGAAGAGAAACTGCCTGGCAAGATGCTGAGCGTGGTGGGGCATACCCCAAACCCAGCTATTTGGGAGGCTGAGGTGGGAAGGTTCGAGGCCAGGCTGGGTAATTTAGGGTGACCTTGTCTCAAAATAAAAAGGAGTACAAATCAATAGAGCGGCCCTGAGTACTGGGAGGGAAGGAGAGATCATGCAATTCCCCTTAGGGTGTAGTAGCTGCCATATAAAGAGTTCTATTACCATTGCCCTTCAGATAGAAGGAAGAATACCTCTGTTAGCTAAAGTAGACTGGCTAATACAGGCCTGTAATCCCAGCGCTGTGGAAGGCTGAGGCAAGAGGATCCAAAATTCGAGCCCAGCCTGGGCAATTTACCGACTTTGTGAGATCCAGTCTCAAAAATAAAAAGGTCTGGGGATGTAGGTCAGTGCACAGGCTCTGAGTTCAAGTCCCAGTACCGCCAAAAAAACCCCCAAAACCCTCTTGTAGGAGATATCGCTCAGTGGTAGAGCACTTACGTAACATACTGGAGTCCCTGAGTTCAATCCCTAGCATTCTCTCCTACTTAAAAAAAAATACCCCTGTAACTGGACAAATTGGACTTATTATCTCTCCTTGTAGGGAGAAAGGCCCACCAAAGGGAAAAGCAGGACATCTCAGGAAGTGTGTTAGAAAGAATTTAAGTTTGGGCTTCATAGGTAATTTGGGGTTCAAGGAAGCAGGGCTTCTCTCTAGATGCTCTCAGGAGGTGGGAGTAATTCTATGAATGGATATTTTAATGATTCTTACATTCAAAAGGAGAACCAAATAAGGCTATAGCTTTTTTCTTTTCTTTTCTTTTTTTCTTAATTCTGGGGATTGAACCCAAAGCCTTGACACTGAGCTACACCAAAACCTTGACATCGAGCTACATCCCCAGCCTTTTTTAAAATTTTGAAACAGTCTGGGTAAATTGCTAAATTGCCCAAAATGAGTTCAAACTTTTGCTCCTCCTGCCTCAGCCTCCCAGAGTCCTGGGATTATAGTTGTGTGTCACCATACTTGGCCTACAGCTTCAACTGGTGAAAAAGAAGTAGTCCCTCGTGGGAGGCAAGAGAGAGAGATTTAGTCTTTTGTTTGTGTTTGGGACAATGTTCCTTTTTGTTTTGCCAAGTGGTTTCTTTTTGTTTTGATCCATTGTGGTCATAGAACACCCTTACCTGATGTTGGTGTTCTGTGAAGTTGTTTAGTTCAGCTGGTCAGCATATCCTGGGTGATAGTGCCAGCCTAGCTATCAGGGACTGCTTTTCTCCTTTTTATGCTTCACATTACTTAATATATGTTTTCTGCTTTGGGTTTCAAAAGAACTGTATGAGATAACCCACAAATACTTAGTACTCCCTACTAAATTCTAATTTGAGCATTGCAGTTCTTTGCTCCAAGGAGCTTATGGTTTGCCAAGATGGATACTTTATTAGTCCCTTTTTCCAGATGAGGAAACTGCTGGAACTAGAAATGCAAGACCAGACAATCTGATGCTGATGGCTACCCTTTTACCACCTTGAAAATCTGAACTACTAAGCACCCTAAATTGTTGCCTCCAAATCTCAGTCATCTTCAGCTACTGATATTTGTGCAATACCAGGGTTTCTCAACAACAGCAATATTGACATATTGGGCCAGACAATTCTGTGTTGTGGGGTGATGTGCTATGCATTGTAAGATATTTAACAGCACCCCTGACCTCTAGTCATAGATGACAGTAGCACTCTCCCCCTAGTCATACCAACTAAAAATGTCTCCAGACATTGCTGAATATCCCCTTAAGGGACAGAATCACCCCATGTTGAGAACCACTAGTATATATCATTTATCTTTTCCTGGGTCTTTGAGATGTAACAAACATTTGGGACACAATAGTCCCCAAGTCACTTGGAGAAGGGGAGGCCTTGAGGAAAAGAGAAAGAAGGTGTAGACTAAGTTTTTGAAAATCATGTTCAACTGGGAAAATGAAGATTAAGAGAAAGAAAATAAAGTAGAAAAAATGTGGGGAAAAGAGGAGTGATAGAGATGGAAAAAAGGAGCTCACAGTAAATCATCCTTATATTGCTTAGTTCACACTAGCAGAGTTAGTTCATACTGACCAAAACACACAAAGGAAGTCTTAAGGATGCCTTACTGTACCTCCACTTCCTGTTTGGGGAATGCTGGTATGCTTAGCAAATTGTCTTGGTCACTGTTGTGAAAAGATTTCTTTTTCTTTACACCATGGTACCAGCTATAACCTCCGTGAACTGGCTAGTTGAAAGAACTCATCCTACAGAGATTTCACACTTCTTCCAAGCTAACATATTATTTTCCAAGAAAAGCCAAAGTTCCCTGGTGGCCAAATTCACAAAGCAATGACAGCTAAACTTCTCTAGGTTTTTAAAAAAATAATCACTTGTATTTTCATAACTTCTCTCATCTAGTAACCTCTACAGAGCATATAAAATATAAAACATATATTAATTTTCTGCTCATACCTGTAAAGAAAATCCCTGTGATTTTCCTATACAGAAGGCAAATTATGGAGTCCACAAAAAATAGTGAGAAATCTGGAAACAAACTACTGGAATCTTTACTCTGGATCATTCTTTATGCTTAGCACCAACTCAGATCTTCAGTAAATTAATGATGATAATCCCTTAGTTGTATACAAAATTAAATATTTTTGTTGGCTAATATTTCAAAGCCTCTTTACTTAAGATAGACCTATAGAGACTGTGATTTTAAAGTCAAGTAGTGACAGTACTTGAAGTAGAACCAAGATCTTATGATTCTCCAATACTCTATATTTTATAAACAAGGTCATACATCTTCATAATAATGTTTAACTTCAGAAAACATAAAGTAGAGATTTTAATCCACACAGAAATCCATACCTGTTCAGCCCTATAAGTACTTCATTTCATGAAGCCTGTAGAGTTAATTGTAATGAGCAAAGAGGAAAGTCACTAAAATATTAATTAAAAGCATTAGTAAAAGGCAAAAGATTTATGCAATCTGAAGGGAAACCAGAGTATAAAAAGCTTTTAGTAAATCAAATTACATTTACCTTTGGGTTGATGCAGTAGACAAAAGGTATAGCAAGGCAGCCCTCAAAGAAGGTCATCCTTTGAGACATAAACTAGTAGAAGTGAATTCTTTTTTTTTTAACTTTTCACAAATTTAATGATGAGTAAGATCAATAACTACTTTGTGATATACATATATATTTGGCTCAATTTTTCTTTTTTTACAAATGGAGTTTTCTGCCTGACTCAGCCTCACAATTCTTGTGTTTAATTTGCAATAATTAGCAGAAATCTTAAAGTTACACATCAAACATTCACCATTTCTAGTGGAACTTAATGAACTAGAGTTAGCAGGGATTTTGAACAGTTGGGTTCTATCTGCAGCAAATCATGTGTGAATGCAGTTCTGAATTTACATTTCTAGAGCTGTTAAGTAGGAGTCCCCAGTGTAATCCCATTTTTGACTGCTGATGATTGCCAGGCCCTCTACTTCTTTGTAGAAATTAATTCACTTAATCCTTATAGGCACTCTTCCAGGTACATGCTTATGTTATTCCCAGTTTACCTAAATGAGACTGCTTAAGTCCCTCTCTAGCTGGAACAGATGTTTTCACAATATCATCAATAGCCCACCACTGATCAGCAAGGTAAAGAGCCACAGCTGTGAGTGAATCCTCAGGAGCAAAAAGAGCAAGAATTTTCCGGGTCTGATCGCCACCATAAAGAGGTACAAAGCCTACATTTGACAGACTAATAGGAATCATAGTATTGGGAAGAAGAACACTCTGGGTTTTCAGGATCCCCACATCTTAAATCTGACATGTAGTCTTCAGCAGAATTTTCCAGTTCCTCATGACTGCAATTATCCAGCAAATCCACAGGGAATGCCATCCTCTCCATTCTGAAAGCTGAAATGTTTAGTGTGCAAAAATGAAATAATTCAACAGACTGCTACAACTATCCAAATCTCCAGTGGCCTCAACACTGCTTGGCAATCCCTTTTCAACAGTTTGTAGAGGTTTCAGCTCATAGTTAGCTGTCTCCAAGGCAGAAGGACATGGTAGAAGGCGAAATGAATTCTTAATTATTAAAATAAGTCATATGTATAAGTGATTTAAGAGGTTATCTTTCAATGTGTCACTGAGGAGATTTTGCAATCACAAATTCTAAGCAAGTTGACCTTGTTGTCTCTAATATCACCCTTATTTCAGTGATTCCCGGATCCCTATTTCCAATCCAACCTCTCCTCTGACTTTTAGCCTCACGTATCCAAATACTAACTTCTCACGTTTTCTTGTCTTACAGAGATTTGAAAGTTATTGTGTCTAAAACAGAGTTCTTGGTATTTCCCACAGTAAGTCTTCCTCATCTCAGTTAAGGATACTGCTCCCTACCCAGTTGCTTACATCAGAAACCCAGGAGTTACCCTCAACTCCTTCCTTTCCCTTATCTTCTTCATCCAATTCATTATTAAGTTTTTTTTGTTTTTTGGGGGGTTTTTTTGGTACGAGGGATTGAACTCGGGACCTTGTACTTACAAGGCAGGCGACAGAACCACTGAGCTAAATCCCCAGCCCCAATTATTAAGTATTAATAAATTTTAAATATGAACTACTCTATCTTCTGACCACTACTGTAGCCCAGGTAATTGTCATCTCATCTCTTTCTCACTCAACACTTTTCTCTTGTCCTTTCACAGTACTTTGCACAATTTAATTAATGATCAATTGTTTAGTTGTAATTTTCTTAACTTCAACCTTATCACCAGAATGTATGTAAATTCCTTGAGGATAGGTACAAAAATTTGTCTTGTTCACTCAGATATTTCCAGCTTCTATCACAGTATGTGGCCCATCACAGGCACTTAACAAATATTTGGTTAATATTTGTTGAATTAATAGATGAAAATATAATAGTCTAAAACTATAACATAATTGCTTGTATGAAATTGGGGCCTTTATTTAATCATACATAGTAAAACATGGCTGAAGCTGACATAGTTAAAGCCAGTTGTATTACAAAGTGTCTGAAAGTGACTGTTGGAATTGAAATGGTACAACCTCGAACCCAGAAAGGGAAGAATCTGCTAGGATTTGGCCATATTTTTACATCAAGCAATTTTCAAGATAGAGAAATCACGAATCCAAAAAACACTGTTAAGCTAGTTATTAGAGAGGCACACGCAGAAAGCATAGTTAATTTCTTTGGCTTTACCTGTGGCCTGAGTGAAATAGACATTAATATATCATCCACCCACCCTTTTTTTTTGATCACCAAACAATACTTGATTACCCACTTATACTCACTGGCACCTTTACATTGGGAAGAAAATGCTTTAGACAGCAAACACAAATATTTTAGTCATTGGAAAAATACATTTCACATTTCAGTGTAACTCTGGGAACAGAAAAATTGTTAATTAGTTATATCCCTAGCTCCTTTAAGTGTTTGGTGAATGTGTATTAGTAAATTAGAATTATACTTTATACCACAATATTTTATGAATTTTGTTATTGTGAGTCAATCTTCAAGTTATCTGTTTCATGATAGATGCATTATAAAAATCAGATTTCCAATTTTGGAGGCCAAATTTGAGATCCTAAATTCAGGTATTCCTTCAGAGGTGCTCTGAGATTATTTGATAAGCTAGCTTACCTCCTCTGACATCTTCCTGGTTCTCTGAAATTCCAGTTCATCTTCCATCTAATGGATAGGGTTTCCTAAAAACAAAAATCTAATCGTGCTGCTCCCCTGCCTAAAAATCAGTCACTTCTCTGTTATTTTAATACTAAAAGCTATCCACAGTCTTTCTTTGAAGTTCCCATCACCATTTTGCTGCCTTTCTTTTTTACCATTCCTTCCCTGTCACATACACTAAGTTCCAACCACCCTAAATCACTTAACATTTCATGAACATGCTGTGGTCTTTAATTTTTTTCATGCTATTCTCCTGACTGGCATGTCTTCCCCTTCTTTTTCCACCTGATAAATTCCTGTCATCTTTTAAGATTCAGCTAGATGTTACTTTTTTTTTTAAAGAAGCTTGTGCTTTCTTAGGAGGGAAAAGGCTATTTGTTTTCTATTACTCTGCCACAGCTCCTACTGTATCATAGTGTAACTATCTTTGAGGTCCTGGAGTAGAGAATATGTGTTTTACTCATCTTTCTTTGCTTCTCCAATGCCTAGCACATGTTTGTGAGTACAAATACCCATATGAGGTGATAGATATGAGTACTAATAACTAACTTGCCAACAATCTTAGTTTATTGAAAATAACCTCCTTCCCAAGGGAGAATAAGAAACTTCCCAGCTGTATCCTTTTTGGAATAATTGAGTGTGAACACAGTCAGAGTAGAAATGTGTTTTACATAAATTCTTTATGATTCATTATGAAAGGAGGTAAGACACCACCCCTAGGGATAAACAATATACCATAATCACTATTACCTGGTCCAATAAAGTCTAGGTAAGCATCAGTCACCCAGGTAGGTGACCAGGACCTCATGATTCATGTCTTCCAAAAAAAAGTCCTTGCTCTTTTCCATATATACCTGCTTCCCAACTGGATCAATATTACCTGAGTGGCTATACTTGTAATCTTATTGGTTGATCACAGTTTTGTCCCACATTGTACCCACCTGGTGATTTTTTTTACCCACCTGGAGATTTTGGTCTATAATGCTTCCTCTATAGAGTGGAGTTTGTGCCAACACATTGTCTGGGTCCCCTCCTGTCTCTCAGGAGATGTCTTTCTCTCAATAAATTTTCCTACTCTTAAAAAAAAATTAAAAAATAAATAAATAAAAGGAGATGATAACATCCTTCTTGACAGATCAGCAGGCCTTCAAAGGAATGTTTCAGTGTACCTCATACACACTCAGCACCTTGGATTGTCACTACTCATTGCCCATTTTTCTCCCTTGCTCTTGAACGATCTTAAAACCTCAATACCCTACACAGTGCCTAGTACTTATTAGGAGCTCAGTAAATATTTGTTGAAAGGATGCATTACTTAATAAGTAAAATAAAAGCCAAACTTCTCTCTCTGTCCTTTTGGATAATTTAAGTCCTCTCATTTAAGGTATTTTTAGGTGCCAATTCCTCTTTATAGCCTTTTCTGATCAGCCTAGTCTACTACATATAAATTTACCCTTCTCTTATTATCTTGTAATACTTATCACTAGTATTGGATAAGCATTTGGACTGTGTTATTTTGCATTATTATTTTTAAATATTTGTTCTTTCTTTCTAGCTAGATTATAAATTGAGAGTGGAGAACATGGTTAAAACTGTACTTCCCACAGTTTCTTAAATCTAATAGGATTGTAGTACTATAAATTGTTGTTGATATTACTCACTCAGGGTTATTTAGTTTCTAGGCCAGTGATGGCAAACCTTTTATTTATTTTTTATGGCAATATGTTTATTTTATAACTGAGCATCTGCTCAAAATGTGTCATTACTATATAGATCAGAACCTTCTAAAAATCTGAGAAACTTTCTATAGTCAGAATCAACCACTAATATCTCTTCCCTCCAGCTCTGCAGCATTCCAGCAAAAAGGCTTCTGCAGCTGATTACACAAGATATCCCTGTATGAATGGAGTAACAGGTATAACGTGTGATCGTGATAGATTCAAGCCTTTCTCCTATGTCAGGCTGTAGGGGAACCATTTATAGCTCACAAAGACTGCAGCTTCTAGGGAATGGCCACGAACACCAGGATAGAGGTAGGATATTACAAAATAGATCAGCATGAGAAACACCCATCTCCAGAAAGGAACTTGGCCAATTCTGGGCTCAAGTATACATCTCTTACTTCTTTTACATATTATAATAGGTAATATAGCACTGAAGGAAACACAGTCATGATGGATGCTATAAATGTAGTTAATTCTGCTGAACAAACAGGATGTAAAATACAGTCCTACAAGAACCTAGTCAGTATCATAATTAGAATAAATTAGCGCAACAGCCCCTGTACAGTTCTTGAATTATTCTGGTCAAAATGACTTTCAATCTATAATAACTCATAATCAACAGGTTGGCTATTTTCCTTGTTTCTTACTGCCACTGCTCTATATTCTCTTGCACAATGTCTTAAGTTGCCATTTAATGGATTTGAACTACTTGTGTAACTGAACTCAGGATCTCTCCCTCAATGAGGCTACAGAGCAAATTCATGCAACAGTTTGTGGTGGCCTTCTGTACCTCTTCCAATTCTAAAACTGTGAGTTTAGAAGGGACCTTCCCAAGCACGGCCTCTGCTGCTGCCTCTGATTCTCCAGTCACTCTCACTCTGAGAATGGGTAGAAAGGCAAGCCAGACCGCAGCAGCAGCAGACACTCCAGAACCACCATGCACTCTTTTGTAGTTATTTATATTCTTTTCTTTTTAATCATCCCCAATACCTAACATTCTGGTTACCAGATGAATCTAAAGCTGGAGGTGCACCAATTGTGAAACAGCTCAACCCTAATCTGAAACAAAACTGAAAACAGGTCCTCTAGAAAATGATCCACCAAGCTTTCTGTGGGAAGAAGTGTCTTCTTTAACACTTTGGCTTAAGAGAAGAGTAGCTGGAGATGAAGAAGGAAAGTTGACTGGCAAGTCCTGTGAAACTGACTGGCTGGGTATCAGTGGCCCTGAGAGGATCCCCCAAAAGAGTGCTGTGATTCCTTACCATCTTAACTAAAAGCAATAACAACAACAAGATTTACATTCACAGGGCATCATCCCAAGATTCACCTGTGTGTCCTCAGTTCTCATGACTGCTTCCACCAAGTTAGAGAATAAGGGCAACAAGGAGGTGACGTTCAGGCCCTTATGAGAACTGCTGGTCAGAGTCCACACTCAGTGACTCAGTCCCCGGAAGATGGGTTCAGTGCATGGGGCCAGGGCCACTGTCTGATTTAGCATCATGTCCATTATGCTGATTTTAGCTTCTTGCTTCTTAAAGTCCTCATTTGGAATCCAGGATAAATCATGTTGTAGTTTGTAGGCACCAAGGAAGTCATATGGACAACTTGCTCCCCATTCCTTTGGAGAAATAATGGAAAAGTATCACTGGCTACTCTCCCGTTGATAAAGATAATAAATATTGCCAGGTTTTTTCACCATGTTACAAGCTATGTGGTGCAAGTCAGCATCTCTCAAAACCATCATGTCAGGTTAATAATTTTATAAAGGAGAAAAATAAAACTCAGAGAAGTCATTGCTCAAAGATCACACAGTGAATGACAAAGATGGAATCCAAGTCTACATGGTTTTTTTCTACCATGTAGATCTGGGGATCCTCCAGAACCTTTCTGGCTTGTTCTTGCAGATGTTGGACTTGTTCAGCTATGACTGACAACTTGCTGGAGACATTTGCTTGGATGAATTCATCAGCTTTCAAGAAAAACTGATTAAATTCCAGTGGAACACAATTATCTCAAGGAAAGAAATTAGGAAGTTAAACTGGAACTAAGACGTATTAAGGACGTAACTCAATGGTAGAGGACTTGTGAAGCATGCAGAAGTCCTGAGCTCAATCTTCTAGTCCTATTCGGCTAGTGCCACAAGGTCCAGTGGGTCCCCGACCCAGTGGGTGTGGTAGGGGCTCACCAGGGCCAGGCCGCTGGGGGCTGGCGAAAGCTCCACCAGGCCTCCTCCCTGACCAGCCGCTGCTGGAACTCCTTGACTTTCCACACCTCCCTCTGCCTTCCCGGGGACCTCAGCTCCTTCAATGACAGTGCCTGGCTCCGGGCGATGGCAAACCTTTTAGATCTTTCAGTGATACAAACAGCCTGCTGCAGCACACGTGCCATAGGTTCACCACCACTGATCTAGGCATTTCGACCTAAGAATTCAAAACTCTTGAGAAAACCACAATGACCTTATGCTCATTAGAATGGCTACTATAAAAATGACAACAAAAAACAAAAGACCTGCACACTAGAAAATGACAAGTGTTAGCAAAGATGTGGAAAAATTAGGACACTTGTGTATTGTTGACAGGAACATAAGATGGTTTAGTAACTGTGGGAAACTATATGGCAGCTCCTTTAAAATTTTTAAATACAAATATTATATGACCCCCTCAATCCTATTTTGGGGTATATATCCAAAGAACTGAAAGCAGGGTCTTAAACAGTTATTTCTATACCCAAGTTCATAGCAACATCATTTCCAATAGCCAAGAAGTGTCTGTTCTTCACCAGATAAATAGATAAGCAAAATGTGGTATATTTATATAATGAAATATCAATCAGCCTTAAAAAGGAAGGAAATTATGACATACGCTGCAATGTAGATAAACCTTGAAGACTTTATACTAAGTGAAATACAGGCACAAAAAGACAAATACTGTATTATCCCATTTGAATGAGAAACTTAAAAGTAGTTAAATTCATAAGAACAGGAACTAGGGCCGGGGATTTAGCTCAGTGGTTCCATCACCTGCCTAGCAAGCACAAGGTCCTGAGTTTGATCCCCGGTACCAAAAAAAAAGAACAGGAACTACAGTGGTGGTTTCCAGGGGCTGACGGGGGTTGTGAAGGAGCATTGTTGTTTAAAGGACATAGAATTTCAATTTTGCAAGTTGAAAAGAGTTCTGGAAATTGATTACATAACGATGTGAATGTACTTACTTGAACTGTGCACTTAAAACTGGTTATGATGATATATCTGTATATTACCTCAATTTTTTTCAATAAAATGGTACTGGATGGGATGTCAAAAGACTAAGGTTGGAGTCATTGGTTGTCCCCTGATGACTGATGTATGCTAAGTAAGTTGTTTCTTTACACAGAGCTTCTGTTCCTCCATCTTTAACCCGCATAATAAAACCAACTAACTGGCTCTGGGTTTGTATGGTGATGAATAAAAACAAACAAACAAGCATAACCAACTCTTAAGACAATCTTTTGATTAGTAGTTTTTCCAGTTGTCCCTTGTCTCTTCATATTTATTACATGTTTCGCGTCTTCTTTCATAACAGAACATTCCTGAAGATGCCTCAGCAACAGCTTGTTACTACTTCAAAAGACTTATATGCTGAACCCTTTCAACTTGGGATGTTCATCTTATAATTTGGTTCCAGAAAAGCAGCAAATAAACAGCCTTTATGAGGACTGTTGGTGATCTAAGATGCTAATTATCAATGTGGTTTAGCCTTAGCATTAACTGAGGAAATATAGGCTCAAGATTTTCACCTCACTATGAGAAAGCCAGTCTGAAATTAAGGGAGTTACAAGGAAGAATTAAATTCTGTTGAGTATCAGTTAGGTATTTGGCCCTATAGCAGATACATTACATGTGCTATCTAATTTAATACTCAAAGCAAGCCAGGTGTGGTGGTGCACCCTTGTAATCCTAGCACTTGAGAGGCTGAGGCAGGAAGATCACTGCAAGTTCGAGGCCAGCCTGGACTACAAAGCAAGACATTGTCTCATAAAAACAAAACAAAACAAAAAAAACCCAAACCTCAAAATCATCATGTCAGGTTAATAATTTTATAAAGGAGAAAAATAAAACTCAGTGAAGTCATTGCTCGAAGATCACACAGTGAATGATAAAGATGGAATTCAAGTCTAAGTGTTTTTTTCAACCATGTTATGTTTCTTCTCAAAATGTATTTGACTATACTTATTGGTATAGATTTCAATGATTAATGATATGTATTTGATGATTTGTACATTTATATCAATTATCTTGGTTGCAAGTAAAATCGACTACATAGAGGTGAGTATCATCACTTTATAGATAAGGAAACAGGTGGTCAGAAAAGTTAACCTACCTAACATAAAGCAACTAGCAAGTAATAATAGAACTTGGACATAAGTACTGCAGTTCTCAGACTCTTACTTTTTCCCATTCAGCCCCACAAGAGCCGAATTTCATCTCTGCATTTTTGTTCTGGGTCTTTTGTTTATTTGTTTTTGTTTTTTAATATAGAAGCAAAGAGTAGACATCTTGAAAGTCTTGTATTCTGGCTGTACACAAAAAGATTAAACTCATACATTTAACTAAAATGATGGTTAATGTATTTAACAGCCTACAGGGACAGGAAAATAAGAAAGAACCCTTCCTGGTGTGTATCGTCCAGTTAGAGGAAGTGTGGCTCAGGACTGGCTAGTTTACATATCAAAAGAATGTGCCCAGTGTGCCTTTACTAGATCTGCCAATTGGCTAGTCCTGAGAAGAATAATCTCCCCATTTTTATGATGTTAAATATCATAAAGAAAACTAAACATGCTCCATTTTCATCAGTCTATCCACATGTCCGAAATGCATTGCTTCATCTGATTTGTAGCTTTCTTTTGCTTAAAAAATGTGTACCAGAAGTAAGCAATGGGGCAGATGTGGATATGCAATTCATTCTTTCCTTTTTGTTTTTTGGGGTATGTGTGTGGTACTAGAGCTTGAATCCAGGGCTATCACACTGAGCTCTATCCTGGGCCTTTTATTTTATTGAGATAAAGTTTCACTAGATCCTTGAGTTACTGAGGCTGTACTTGAACTTGAGATCCTACTGCCTTAGCCTCCCCAAGTTCTGATGTTATAGATGAGCAGCACCACACTCAGCCCATTCCTGCTTTAATGGATCTTTAGGTTGTTTGTGGACTTATTTCACTGAGGTAAAGAATTGATGTAGTTCCATGCTCCTAGGGCAGAGAAGGTGAGCAGGTCCCAGAACCCAGAAGGAAGCTCCTGTGCCACCATTCCACGCTCCAAGGGCAGAGAAGCTGAGCCACAGATGCACCAGAAGGGGACCCCCCCCTCACTGTGGAAATGAGAAGACACGTACACAAGCCTCAAAAACAGACTTCCAGATCACCTACAGCAACCCCAAAGGGAAAAGAGATGGAACAATCTGATAACCACCTGGACTCTCTGAACTGGCAACAAAAGAGGATCTGGGAAAAATGAAATCAGAAATAATTACTCAGATAACAGCAAAGCTTTTGCTCATGGTGCAAGACATGATTAATAAATCTAGAGAGGACACAGATTAAAAAATAGAGGATCTGAGGAACATGATGGAATCCCAACATAGGAAACAAATGGAATCCATAAAACAGAT
>NW_004624842.1:5182255-5196646 GCF_000247695.1 Heterocephalus glaber | reverse complement strand
TAAAATCTGTAGTAATGTCTCCTAGGTCTTGATATTTTAATTTTAAAAATGTATAATTGATATTGTGTAATAGAAAGTAAAGGTCTAAAGGAGCAGGGGAAGTGGGAGAGGTAGGGGAAAGGAAAGAAGGGAAAAAATATGAGATAAGGAAAAAAATGGAAACAAAGTCTTTGCAAATAGGGAAGGGTGGAGGGGGTGAAGGGAGGGCAGGGAAAGGGTAAAAAAAAAAGAACCAAGATACTCATGTAATGGTACAAATCTCAATGATGTATGTAAATGTATTTTATACCTAAAATGTACCAATAAACTTAATGGGGGGGGAAGAATTGATGTAGTAGAGAAATGTAGTAAAGAAATGATGAGTAGAACTGATGGGTGAAAATACATGTTTAACATTTGTTAAATTATTGCCAAACTACCTTCCACAAAATTTGAAGCAGCTTATATTACCACTGACATTTGAATTGGTTTTGTATTCCCACCTATAGTGCATGACACTGTTTCCTTGAAATTTCATCATTGCTGAATATCTCATAATTTCTTTCACTGGAATTTCTTTATCAATGAGGTTGAACTTCTTTATTTTTTCCAGTACTAGTATTGAATCCAGGGCCTTAGCACTGAGCTGTAACCCTAGCCCTTTTTTTGAGATAAGATCTTACTGAGTCACTATATTGCCCAGGCTGGGTTCAAACTCAGTGCCTTAGTCCCACAGAGTGCTGGGATTACAGGTTTGCAGCACCTTACCTGGCTGAACATTTTCTGGTTTTTACAGTCAATTGTATTTCTTCTTCATAACTTTTCCGTACATGTCCTTTGCCCAGTTTTCACTTTTAAGGTTTCAGTTGATTTGGAAAACACCATATATATAATTGTATTAGTAATCCTTTATCTGTCATAAATGTTACGTGTATTTTTCCCATTTCTTTTTTTTTTTTTTGGTACCGCGTATCAAATGTGGGACCTTGCACAGTGCAACCACTGAGCTAAATCCCTGGCCCTTGCCCATTTCTTGTACTTCAGTGCTACTTAAGGTATATTTTTCTACACCAATTTTTTTTCTTTCCCACATTTATACCCTTTGTATAAGTGGTCAGGTTTAATATAGGATTAGATTTTCTTGTATTCATTCCCTTTATTCCACCCTTTGTACACATTATTGTGGATTCCAGCTACTTCTGCAATGCCATCTACTTCTATTCACCATTTCTTGTCATTTTCCTTTGAAGTCCATTTTCTTTTGTCATAAAGTAATAGTCATAACTTTAATAGTTCCTTGAATGAAGATTTTAAAGTAGTAAATATGTTCATTTTGTCTAAAAATTTCTACTTTGCTGCTATTTATCATAATTTAACTGAGCATAGATTTCTAAGTTGAAAGTAATTTTTTCTGCCCTTTGAAGATGTTATTCCAGTGTTACTCTTGAAAAGTCAGCTTTTGGGCTGGGGATTTAGCTCAGTGGCACCGCACCTGCCTCACAAGCGCAAGGTCCTAAGTTCAATACCCGTACCTTCCCCCAAAAAAGTTAGCTTTAGTGTAAATATCATTCCATTGTAGATAAGCTTTCTTTTTCACTCATTGCTTTTTTTTTTTTTTTTTTTTTTGGTACTGGAGATTGAACCCAGAACCTTTGTGCACTAAGTTACACCCCTAGCTGTTTTTAAATTTTGAGATAAGAGTCTCACCAAGTTTCTAAGTTGTCCAGGCAAGGCTTGTACTTTTGATCCTCCTACTTTAGCTTTCAGATTATTGATCTCTGGTCACTTTCTAAAGTG
Organism: Heterocephalus glaber; assembly: GCF_000247695.1. Next base: position 5,194,870 of record NW_004624842.1, on the reverse strand, counting down.
TATTTTCTCTGTTGTGCAGCCATCTCTGGGGTTTTTTTTGTTTGTTTGTTTTTAATGGTTTGTATTATAACATAAAACACAAATAGAGCGTGTTTCATACACACACACATCACACATATCTGTATAGCTTAATAAATTGTTATGAAATGAACTCCTATTTGAAGTAGGGATATAGCTCAGTGTTAGAGTACTTGCCTTGCATGTGGGAGGCCCTTGGTTTGATCCCCTGCACCGTAAAAATAAAGTAAACTCCTTTTTTAGCCAATTAACAAGATCAAGGGAAAAAACACATTTTACTTCCCACAAGGCTTCCTTATACTTTATTCCAATCAAAAGCATCTCCAAAAGGAAAGAAGGGAAAGGGAAAAAATATGAGAAAAGACAAAAATGGAAACAAAGTCTTTGTAAATAGGGAGGAGTGAAGGGGTTGAAGGGAGGGCAGGGGAATGGGGAAAAAATAAGAACCAAGATAAGATCATGTAAATGTACATGTTCCCAGGGGCCAGGGATTTAGCTCAGTAGTTTCGGCACCTGCCCCGTAAGTACAAGGACCCAAGTTCGATCCCTGGTACCAAAAAAACAAAACAAAGCAAACAACAAAAAAAAGTATAATTTCCCAATGATGAATGTAATTATTGTATACCTAAAATGTACCAATAAACTTAATGAAAAATTTAAGAAACAACAACAACAAAAAACAGCATCTCTTTCCTCTCAAAAGTAGCCACTATACCGACTCCTTACATTTCTTTATAGTTTTATTACCCAGGTATGATATACAGTTTAATCTTGAACATTTAAAAACATTACTATGTCTCTTTTTCTTTTTTGTATCTTTTAAATGTTTCTTTTCCTTAGAATTTATCTGTTGAAGAACCTGGTCCACTTGATTTGTACTATTCACACATTTTGGACTGTACTGATTGCATATTAGAAGTGCAGTTTAGCGTTATTGTATGTCCTCTGTACTGCCTGAAAATTAGCAACTGGGTGGCTGAAGCTTAATCAGACTTAAGTTTGATTTCTTGACAAAAGCACACAATATATTGTGTAGTTGTTTGGTGGTCTTTGTATGTGTATGTGTGTGTGTGTTTGTGTGTGTGTTAGAGAGATGTGAGCAGCTATTGATGCTCATTGCCTAAATTCGTTGGAGGTTATAAACTGGTGATTGTTTGATCATTTCTTTTTATTTATTTGTTGGAATACTTCCATAAAGAAATTATTCTCATTTACTGTTTGTTCACCTAAAGGTAGAATTCATAAATAGAAGGCTGAGTAAATTCTTGATTCTTTCCCTTTGCTAGTTTTCAAGATAATTTCCTATCATCCTCTAAATGTGGCCAACTAGGGTTTTAAAAAAATATTTTATCATGAGCTCAAGGATTTAAGCATATTTGTTAGATTTTAATCCATTGCAATTATTATTTAGATCAACATTCCAATTGTCCCATTTTTGTCCAGTGAAAGCTTCTCTAAGTTTCCTAAATACTTCTGACTTTATCCTAGAAGTAGTGGATTTCGTCCTTGCTAGATGGCATGATAAAATGTTCCAGATTCATTTTGTGCTTTTCCTATCACAGGTCTAGAATCAATTCATGGGCCGACTCACTCATTGTGTAGTTTTTGTTGCAAATTTTGTCATCTTAAAGTTATACTTTATAATGCTTAAGAGATTATCTTTGGTGTGGCTTTGTGTGAATTTTGTGTGTTCTGGGTTGAGGCTATGTCCCTCCAGAGAGGATTAGTGTTTGTTCTTATCAAATGCTTCCATATAAGACTGATTTTTTACTTTAATTTTCTTGCTTGAAGGTTCTGAAAATGTGGTTAGTGTAAATATGATCCTCAGACCCACCTGAGGTTATAAATTCTTGAGGGAAACCTTTTTTTTTTTTCCATGCAAAGCAAGGCTAAAACAAATATACATCCTTGTTTCTCTGTGATAGTGGAAGAACTCTACAGCTGTGAAAAACTTCATTCTTTGACTGAAGGCCCAAGTTCTTCCTGGGCATCTGAGTTCCAATTATCTGCTTTGTTTTCTGTCCCTGCATGACTATCCAAACACTCTGTCCTTCATTACTGAATAAATAATATTTTCCACTTTCACATTCATCCAATTTGTGTTTCTCTGCCAGTTTTAGATCCTTCTTTTTTCATCCCTGGAGGAAAAAAAGACAGACAAATATCCTGGACTTCTTTCTTATGTGCTCAATGTGTATTTAAAATACAGTTTATATTTTGGTCAGCAATTTTAGGTGTAGCAGGTTTCAGAAAATTTACACTGATAAATTTTCAAAAACAAAAAGCCACATACTTTTGTACCCATCAAACTATTCTTTTCTCATCTCCTCAGTCCACTGGGAACAAATGTGTAACAAAGATGTGAGAGCCTTTGAATCAACACAGACTTATTTGGAGGTGAAAAACCAAAACAGTATGACATTAACTTTCTTCATTAAGATTCTGGTTAGTCTTTGAGGATATTCTTAACATTTGGTTTTGCTTAATTTTACCCATTTCCTTTTCTCAGAAAGAGCACTACGGGGAGTCTAATGACTTCTTGAACATCAAATAACTCTTAAAAGTAAAACTGTGATGGATTGAGTGTGAATGAAGCAAACAAGGATTAAATTTCCCTTGAAATACATATGGACTTAATAATTAGTAGGAAAGCTCTTCATAATTAGAAAAAATGTTTCTATTCCACTATAATGATATAATGTTAGAGATGCTTGAGAAATGGAGAATGCTGCTGGATTTTGCTGTCCTAGATTATATGCTTCTTCTAAAACTGCTGTCACATCCAGAGAACAAATTGTCCCAACTAAAGGTGGGAAAGTATAGCACAGTTTATGGCACACAGCAAGAAATTAAGAAATGTTTGCTTAATCCCTGTTTTACAAAGTTCCAAATACTGTTAAGCTTAGTTTTGTGGAAGAATATTCTTTCCCATGTATTCTTAGGAGTTCACAGTCTAGAGAGGGGTCAATGTGCAAAGTAATAAAAGCAGTAGAACGTTCAGGGTCTGATGCAGAGAAAAGAAGGGGTTAGTACATTTTGCCTAAAGGAATCTAGAAAAACAGGACTGATGGTTCTTGGGCTCAGTGAAGGGCTGCTTGCCTGGTAGACTCTGATGGATAGAGCACTCAGAGGCAAGAAAACCACTTGGAACTTTTAGGAAACCACAATTAACGTGGGATGCCAAAGTGTTAGTGTAGTGCCAGTTACCAGGGTGCTGGTGGGTCCCAAGGGTCCAGCTTCTTGTGTGTCACAAACAAAGAATTGGACCAGTTATAGATACAAAAGAACAAGCAAGCAAAGTTTATTCAGCTGATACCATGCTCAACGAGGAGGGAACTCACACCAGAAAGGGAATTGGCATGAGCCTTGAGGGTATGGATGGAGGTGTCTTCTATTTCTGGTTAAGAATCCAAGTCCCTCTCAGAGGGCTGTCCTTGGCAAGTTTGACAGCTCATGCTGAGTTATGTCCTTTATGTTAATTGTGCATGTTCTTTCCCATAATTCTCTCTGTTATAATTGTATCTGTGAGCTGCAACCCATATGAATGAATAGTGAGTTTGTCCTGACTGGGGTTAATTTTGGATACTTTGAGATGTTTTTGCATCTGCACCCAAGTTGGGGATTTCCCCAAGAACTGATTTATGAGCTAATTCTTCAACTATGGCTATGTTTGAGAGGCAGTCCCAGGCAGGACCAGGACCCTTAAAGATTGATGGGAAGGTGTTCCTTAGCCTGTGAGCTACAGGAAGGCATGCCCTGACCTGTTCTAACTACTATTCTAAAGGCACAGTAGAGGAGAGAGACACACTGAGAGATGAGGCTGTAGGGCCACTTAAGAGTCCCTACTGAATAGAGATTATATTCCAAGACCCTTGGACTTCATTCCAAAAAAATCAATACTATGACTATCATCACAGCATCTCAGCACTCATTTTATGTAGCTATATTATAAAATAACCTTTATTGAAGCATAATTTACATAGAATAAAATGCACTCAGCCAGGCCATGGTAGCACATGCCTATAATCCCAGCCCCCTGGGAGGCTGAGGCAGAAGAATTGCAAGTTTGAGTTCAGCCTAGGGAATTTAGTGACTTTGTAAGACCCTGTCTTAAAATATAAAATAAAAAAGGGCTGGGGATATAGCTAATGCAAAGACTCTGGGTTCAGTCCTCAGTGTCACAAATAAATAAATAAATACTCACCCATTTCAAGAGTATGTCTTGATGTCTTGGTGACTTTTGACAGATGTATATACCTGTGTAATCACTACCACTCAATCTGTAGAATTTTATCTTTACCTTAACAACTTCACTGATGACCTCCTCAGTCTACTTCCTACAAACACCCAGGCATCCAAAAGTATTGATACCCAGGCATCCAAAAGTATTGATTTGTGTTATTATAAATTGGACCTGTATTTTCTAAGGTTTTAGTTAAATTGAATTAAATTGTATTATATACTCTTGTGTCTGGCTGCTTTTGCTCAGCTTGATGTTTTTGAGGTTCACTCATATTGTAAAAGTCATTCCTGGGCTGAGAAGGTAGGTCAGTGATAGAGTGCTTGCCCAGCACGTACAAGGCCCTGAGGTATCCCTAGCACTACAAAAATAAAAAAGTTTATTCTTTTTCATTGTTGAGGTATTATTAGATTTTTTTATTGTTTTACATTTTTGAGACAGGTCTTGCTATGTATTCCAGGCTAGCCTTGAACTCATTTATGTAGCCCTGGCTGGCCTTGGAATTGCAGTGCTTCTCCTGCCTCAGTCTCCTGCAAGCTGGGATTATAGGCATGCACCACCACACCCAGCTTTGGGGTTTTATTAGATTTATATAACACATTTTTGTTTACCTATTTACCTATTGATAACACCTATTGCTGGAAATTTTGGTCACTTCCAGTTTCTGGTTTTTATCAAGCTGCTATGAATATTTGTTTACAATGCTTTGTTAGCACTCTGTTGTAAAATGTGGTGTGGTTAATGAGAAGATCCTACCATCCCACCTCAAGTAGCCAAAGTAGGGGAGTGTTTGGCTGGGAGTGGAGGGAGGGCAGAGTGAAGAATATGCCTCACCCCTGGATAATCATAGTCTTATTTCCCTGGCAAAAGTAATTGGCCAAATACTCTGAAGTGAAATAAATAGGACACACATGTCAATACCAAATAGTTTCTCTGATGTAAGAAACTGAAAGTGTAAATGAGGATCAAAATGTATAATAGATAATGTGAAATAAGAAGAAAAGGTCCAAAGGGGAAGGAGAAGGGGAAGTTGGATGGGTAGGAAAAAAGAAAGAAGGGAAAGGAAAAAATATGAGAAAAGGAAAAAAACAGAAACAAAGTCTTTGTAAATAGGGAGGGGTGGAGGGGTTGAAGGGAGGGCAGGGGAATGGGGAAAAAAATAAGAACCAAAATATATCATATAAAGGTACAAATTCCCAGTGATGAATGTCATCATATTGTATACCTAAAATGTACCAATAAACTTAATGAATAATAATAAAAAGTAATTGGCCCAAGGAGCAGCCATGTGACCCAAGAAACAATCTTGTCTCAGAAGAAAGAAAATATTTTTTCTACTTGGGCTGCTAAAGTGGGACTATGTAAGCTTGAAGCTGACCCACCTTTCTACCCTGGTTGGATAGAGGAGACCCTTCAATGGTAGGAAAGAATAAGAACCATAGAGAGGAAAAACAGAATGGGGAGAAAGAAAGAGAATCCCAGTTTCCTCTAGGAATTAAACTTAGACCTGAAAAAACAACCACTTTGAGATAGAACTGGGAATCTGAAGAACACAGTAAAGAAACTAGAGGCTGGAAGAGAAGAGACAATAGTGGAGACAAGTGAAATTCATGATTCATATTCTCAACGTCTTTATTTCCACAGGGACAACTCTTTTTAGACTTTGAGATCAGACAAGGAAGCAGCCAGCCTGAGGCCTTGACAAAGAGGAGTAATCAATCAGGCTCTTTATCCATGGAGAAAAAGATCCCCAAGGTAGAGTGGTGTCCTTTATCATCTTCTTTTCCATCAACCCTTAGTTCAGCTCAACAGATAAATATTGATATCTGCTTATTAATGTACCAATGTGATGGAATGTGAAGATGTAAAAATGAACAAGGGGCCGGGGATTTAGCTCAATGGTTCCACCGCCTGCCTCGAAAGCGCAAGGACCCGAGTTCAATCCCTGGTACCAAAAAACAAACAAACAAACAAATAAACAAGCAAACAAACAAAAATGAACAAGGCAACCCAAGTTCCATCCCCATTACAAAAAAAAAAAAAGAACAAGGCAATCTCTTCCTTCTGGGACCTCACATATTAATGGAGGAGAAGTACCTCATGCAGCCTGGGGAAGGGTAGAAAGGACCTAAAACTACTATATAGTAGCTGAGACTATAATTTAATTATAAGATCTCACTATAATTTAGTGAGATCTTGTCTCAAGAAGGACTGGGGATGTAGCTCAGTGGTAGCCCTGGATTCAATCCCCAGTCCTGCAAAATAATAATAATAATAATAATATTAAAAATTTAAAAGAAGTTTACATTTTGTCATAGGCATTGGGAACTTGTATTAGTCTTCTAGGGTCACCATAACAAAGTACCACAGACTGGATGGCTTAAATAACAGAAATGTATTTTCTCACAAGTGTGGAGGCTGGAAGTCCAAAATCAAGTTTGTTGGCCAGTTCAGTTTCTTCTGAGGCCTCTCCCCCAGGCTGGCAGATGTCTGCATTCTGCTGTGTCTTCACACTATCTTCCTTCTGTGTATGTCCATGCCCACATTTCCTTATAAGGACAGAAGTCAGAATGGAATAAGAATTACCCTAATGGCCTCATTTTAACTTAAAGACCCTGCCTTCAAATATCATCACATTCTGAGATACTAGGGATTAGGACTTCAGCATCTGAATTTTCGGAGGCCCAATTCAGCCCATAACAGAAATCAGTGAAGGAGTTTAACAAGGGAAGTACACGAACAGATTTTATACTTCAGAAACATTACTAGTAACAATAGGGAGGAGGGACTGAAAGAGGACAAGACCAGAGACCTGAAGTTTTGTTGAGGGCTTTTGGAATGGCTCAGGCAATGTATTGGAAAACTAGTCAGTTTTTCTGCTATCATACCACAATCAACACAGAAGACTTCTATGATCCTAGAAGGTGTAAGGATTTCTCCTCATTGGCAAGCCAGCAATTTTGCAGCAAAAGACTGATGTCCTCTAATTCAGTTCAATTCTGACACTGTCAACATAAAGACATTGTCTTACTTTCTCATCACTGGGACAAAATGCCAGACACCCACAAGTTTAAGGAGGAAAGGTTTATTTTAGCTCAGTTTGTAGAGGTTTTAGTCCATAGTCGGCTGGCTCCAAGGCAGGGAGGCATGGCAGAGGAGAAACAGTCCATGGCAAGGCAGGTAGAAGGCAGCAAGCCTGCCTTATTTCTGTTTCTTTATATTCCATCCAGGCTACAAGCCTATTGATTGGTGCCACCCACACCTCAGTTGGGCTTCCCATTACCTTCTCCAGAGCAATGCTAAACCAATCAGTTGCTAATCCAATTATCACATCCTTAATTAATATTCACATGCATCCTTAATCCACATTCACATATCTAGTATCTCCAAAAAGCCCCACCAATGAGTGCATGAGGCTTTGGGGGACATCTAGATACAACCCATAACAGATAGCCTCTGATCCCACATGTTCTAAGACACCCCTCAAAAGATGTCAGTTAAAAGCCTTAGGTTGTTTTTCTATGGTTCTGATTAATCAGCTACAACCCCTTTTTCCTACAACCCCTGCTTTGGGTTTGATTAATATGCTTGAGTGGCTCACAGGACTCAGGGAAACAAGTTCACCAGTTTATTATAAAAGATATAGATGAAGAGTTGCTTTGATGGTGGTATAGGAGAAGGTGCATGGAGCTTCCATGCTGTCTCAAAGTTTGCCACTCTACTATCTGGAGCTCTGCAAACTGTCCTTTTGGGGGTTTTTTTGTGTTTTTGTTTTTTGGTACCGGGGATCGAACTCGGGACCTTGTGCTTGAGAGGCAGGTGACAGAACCACTGAGCTAAATCCCTGGCCTGCCCCGCTTTTGGGTTTTTATGGAGACTCCAAAGCATAGGTATGATTGCTAATAGACTTACTAGGAAAACCCAGCAAAGCCTGTTTATTCAGATTATTCTTGAAGCTCTGCACTCTGCAAAGCATTCCTTCTTCCAGGGTATGGTACAGGACTCCTCTGAAATAAGGAGGATTTTATGACCTACTATCAGAAAAAGCCAGAAACTTATTTTGGCACACTTAAAGATAGGAAGGTGGGAGAATCTTAGAGCTTCTATGACCTTCCTTGGGGAAGAGAAAGTCTAGCTTCTACAACCTGGCTTGAGGAAGGAGTTATAAGCTAATAATCATGGACAAAAACAAAAAAATACATATTTCATGATATCACACAAGGGATGTTAAGGGTTTGATATTTACTCTCAACTGCTACCTGATTAAATCACTGCTGGACGTGGTGGTGCACGCCTGTAATCCCAGCACTCGGGAGGCTGAGGCAGGAGGATCACCACAAGTTTGAGGCCAGCCTGGACTACATAAGTTCAGGGCCAACCTGAACTATAAAGGGAGACCCTGTCTCAAAAAACAAAACAAAACAAAGTCACTTAAATATAAATATAAATACAAATATAAATATAAATGCTTCTAAGACACCTCACATAGGTGTCTTACTCCAGCCCGTTTACTGAATGACTCAGAAGGCTTCTAGTTTTGAGGGCCGGGGATTTAGCTCAGTGGTTTCGCCGCCTGCTGCGCAAGGACCCGAGTTTGATCCCTGGTACCAAAAAAAAAAAAGCTTCTAGTTTTGAGTGAGGCCCAGAACAAGAGAAGGCTCTGCAACAGATCCAGGCTGCTCTGCCAGCTGCTCTGCTGTTGGCCCATATGATCCAGCAGATTCAATGGTGCTTGAAGTGTCAGTGGCAGGTAGGGATATTGTTTGGAGTCTCTGGCAGGGCCCCATAGGTGAATCACATCAGAGGCCTTTAGATTTTGGAGCAAGGCTCTGCCATCATCTGCAGACAACTACTCGCCATTTGAAAAACAGCTCCTGGCCTGCTACTGGGCCATAATGGAAACTGAACACTTGACCATAGGACATCAGGTTGCCATGTGAGCTGAGTTGCACATCATGAGGTGGATATTATCTGATCCATGAAGTCATAAAGTTGGATGTGCACAGAAACAGTCCAACATTAAATGAAAGTGGTATGTACATGACCAAGCCAGAGCAGGTCCAGAGAGCACAAGTAAGTTATATGGAGAAGTTGCCCAGCTGGGTGTGGTGGCACATGCCTACAATCCCAGCACTTGGGAGGCTGAGCAGGAGGACTGTTATGAGTTCAAGGCCAGCCTGGGCTACAGAGTGAGACCCTGTCTCAAAACAAAACAACAAAACAAAACAAACAAACAAAAAGTTGCCCAGATGACCATGGTTCCTACTCCTGCTATATGGCTTTCTGTCTCCCAGCATGCACCCATGGCCTCATGGGGTGTACCATATGATCAGCTGTCAGAGGAAGAGAAGGTTAGGGCCTGTTTACAGATGGTTCTATATGTTAGGCAAGCACCACCTCTAAGTGGACACCTGAAGCCTGAGAACCCCTTCACGAGACATTCCTGAAGGACAGTGCTGAAGGGAAATCTTCATAGTGGGCAGAACTTGTATAGTGCACTTGGTGGTACATTTTGCCTGGCAGAAAATATGGCCAGATGTGCGACTATATACTGATTCATGGGCTGTAGCCAATAATCTGGCTGAATGATCAGGAACTTGGAAGGAACATGACTGGAAAATTGATGACAAAGATATTTAGAGAAGAGGTATATGGATAGACATCTCCATATGGGCAAGGGATGTAAAGATATATATATCTGAGGTGAATGTTCAGCAAAATGTGACCTCAGCAGAAGAGGACTTTAAAAATCAAGTGGATAGGACGACTTGTTCTGTAGATAGCAATCAAACTTTATCTTCAGGCACCCTTGTCATTGTCCAATGGGCTCATGAACAAAGTAGCCACGGTGGCAAGGATGGAGGTTATACATGGTTTCAGCAACATGGACTCCGAGTCACCAAGGCTGATCTGTTATCTACTTACAGCCACTGGTGAATGTCCAATATGCCAGCAGCAGAGACCAACACTGAGTTCCCATATGGAACCATTCCCTAGGGTGATTAGCCTGTGGCCTGGTGGCAGGTTGATTATACTGGACCACTTACATCATGGAAAGGGCAGCACTTTATCCTTGCTGACACTTATTCTGGGTGTGGATTTGCCTTCCCTGGCCATAATGCTTCTGCCAAAATGGTCATCCATGAACTCAAAGAATGCCTTATCCACCATCATGGTATGCCACACAGCATTACCTCTGACCAAGGAACACATTTTACTGCCAAAGAAGTGAGGCAATGGGTTCATGCTCATGGAATTCACTGGTCTTACCATGTTCCTCACCATCCAAAAGCAGCTGGATTAATAGAAAGGCAGAATGGTCTTTTGAAGATGCAATTACAGTGCCAGCTAGGTGGTATTAGCTTGCAGGGCTCGGGCAAGGTTCTTCAAAAGGCTGCTGTATATGCTTTGAATTAGTATCCACTATATTGTACCATATGTCCCATAGACAGGATTCATAGATCCAGAAATCAAGGGGTAGAAGTGGGAATGGTACCACTCACTATTACTTCTAGTGACCCACTAGCAAAATTTTTGCTTCCTGTTCCCACGACCTTATGGTCTGCTGGTCCAGAAGTCTTCATTCCATGAGGGGAAGGCTTGTACCAGGAAGGGCAACAATAATTCCATTGAACTGGAGGCTAAGACATCCCCCTGGTCATTTTGGTCTCCTCACGCCTCTGAGTGAACAAGCTAAAAAAGGAGTTATGATGTTGGCAGGGTAATTGACTCACACTGCCGAGGGGAAATGGTACAACTACTGCACAATGTAGGAAAAGAAGAATATACTTGGAGTGCAGGAGATCCCTTTGGGTGCCTCCTAGTATTACCATGCCCTGTTATTAAGGTCAATGGGAAACTACAACAACCCAATCCAGGCAGGATAACAAATGGCCCAGAACCTTCAGGAATGAAGGTATGGGTAACCCCACCAGGGAAAGAACCAAGACTTGCTGAGGTGCTCACTGAAGGCCAAGGGAATACAGAATGGGTAGCAGAAGAAGGCAATTATAAATACCAGCTACAACCCTGTGATTAGTTATAGAAACAAATATTGTATTTGTCATAGTTCTTGCCTAATATGCTTTCTATATAATTCTGATAGACTTAATATTGGTTCTTAAGTATTGTTAAATCTGTGTTATAATGTTCAAGTTATGAAATGTTAGGAGTAAGCATCACCCAAAGAAAACTTGCCTTCTTTTCTGGGGAGGGAATTAGTGTGCTTCCATTTGTACACAGAATAGTTGTACCTTGTTAGGCATAAATATGATCTTGTCTTTGTATCTGGAGACTAAGTATGGTTTAAGGAAATGTGCCTGGTTGTTGAGTTGACAAGGGGTGGATTGTGGTAATGAATTGTGTCAATTTGAGTAAGAAATGCTCAACTGATTGGATTGGCATAGTTCTGGGTGTGGCTGACCAGATTTACTGAGGACAGAAGACCCACCTTGGGTGTGACACCAGCTGGTAGGCTTGTAGCCTGAATGGAATAAAAAGGGGAAAGAAGGAAGTCTTCATGCTGTTTCTTTGGAGGCGCTCCAGTCTTTGCCTTCACCTTGGCTGTCTGTCTCCCCGCTTCCACTGCAGACACATCAGCCTCCTGATTCAGACTACAGTGATCACTAAGCCTTTGACTTTTCATTGGATCCTTCAGATCTTCAGAGGGTAGACAGCCCTTTTTCATTTTTCCACACCTGACTCTGCAGGTGGCCACTGTAAGCCAACCTTTTATTTCTTTATATATTTATATCTTATATTAAATCTGTTTCTCTAGTGAGCACTGACTGATACAATTACTAAAAACATTTTCACATTTCTGCATTTGATACAACTTCTTAGCAAGGTGCTTTTCTCATGTACAGTAAGATTTGTAAAAATGGGGACGCCATAGCAACATCGCGAGTCGTGCAGAATGCCCCAAATCAGCCCGCTGCAGACAGGCAGGTCTGCGGACGCCCTAGCAACACTGGGAGTCGCCGAATCAGCCCGCGCCCCTGCAGCAATCCACTGGACACACACACACACACACACCCCACTCCTCTGTACAGCCACCTGGTTCCACACTACAAAGACGCAGAGAGCACCGGACCACCAGACCACTGTACTGGGTAAGTTGAAGTCATCGTCCCTTCCATCAGGACGGGGACTATCTCCAGGGGAAGGGTAGCTGGAACCTGCAGTACAGCTCTGAAGAGTTCAACCCTACAGGAGGACAGGGAGCTCAACTTGGGACTTGCAGCCAGAAATCTGCCTGAATCTCATGGGTCTGTGACTAGCTTGCTGAGACTTATTGACTTATATCTGCACACTGCAACCCACGTTGTCAATTGTGACAGCAGAGACATACCCTGAAA
>NW_004624842.1:5104266-5148481 GCF_000247695.1 Heterocephalus glaber | reverse complement strand
AGGGCTAGGAATGGGGAAAAAATAAGAACCAAGATGCATTAGATAAAGGTACAATTCCCAATGAGAAATGTAATTGTGTTGTATACCTACAATGTACCAATAAAAGAATTTAATACAAAAAAAATCATAAATGTGTATGCACATAATATTAAAGTTTCAAAGTATGCGAAGTAAAAACTGGTGAGTGGAAGGAAAACATAGACAGACAAGCAATTACATTTGGAGATCTCAGCACCTTTCTCTTGATAATTGGTAGAACAGGTAGTCAAAAATTCAATAAGGACAAAGTGGAGGATTTAGCTCATGGCATCGTGCCTGCCTCGCAAGCACAAGGTCCTGAGTTGCCCGGTACCAAAAAAAACAAAGCAACACAAAATAACAAAACAAAACTAAAAAAATTCAGTAAGGAAATCTTGAATAACTCAGCGTAAACCAAATTGACTTAACTGACATTTATTGAAGTGTCTACCCATAACTGAAAAATGTGTTCTTTCAAGTATATAAGGAATATTCATTAATATAGACCATATGCTTGACCATAAAATAAGAACTTAATATGTTTGAAAGACTTAAATAATACAGGGTGTTCCATTGCTTATTTTATATCCTAATGGAATTATTCTAATACATTTAATTCTAACAATTAAATTAGAAATCTATAATGAAAATATCTGGAAGAATTTCCAAATATTTTGAAATTAGGCAGATATGCCTCTTATATATATGTGGGTCAAAGAGGATATCACAAAAAATTAGAAAATATTTTGAAAAGAATAATAATTAAAACCACATGTCAACATTTGTGGGTTCCATGTATAATAGTGTTTGAGGGAAATTGATACATCTAACTGCATATATTGAAAAAGAACAATTTCAAAATCAAGTCATCTAAAATTCTTCCTTAAGAAGTTAGACCAAAAAAGGAAGCAAATTAAACCCAGCCAAGGAAAAGAAAGAACCATGTAAATGTATGAATAGACATCAGTAAAACAGAACATAAAATCTTTTTGACAAAATCAGTGAGATAAGGATGGTTCTTTGAAAAATTAAATAAAATTGATAACTTTTAGCTACCCTAATAAAGAAAACAATAGAATAAAACTACTAATAGTAGGAATAAGAGGTTATCACTTCTAAACCTCACTGGAAGTACAATGACCAAAATTTAAAAATTCCTCGGTGGGTTCAATAGTAGAATGAACTTCTCTGGGAGCCCAAGTGGCTCTGCTGCACCCACTGTCTCCTGTGTTCTTTGGGGCAGAGGATGCGCTGGGGACCCCTGGGAACTCTGGAAGCTAAAACTGTGTCCATGAGAATAAGTTCATATTAGCCTTTGGAGGATGAAATAGGAAGGAGAATCAAGGTGGCCTAGTTTACAGCCAGCTCATCCTTTGAACCTGACACCTTGTCAACATCAGGTGCTGGTAGATCTGTCGGAAGGATGCTGGACACCTCAGAAGTTTGAAATGGTCTCCTGTCTTATATACATACATCATCTCTTTGAGTAATTGAAGATATATATTATTGCTGAATTATATTGTCTGGTACTTTAACATGAGGGCTCGAGTTAACTCTAACATCTTGAGTCTTTAAGGAGGCAGCTTTTACTTCCTTGAACTACTTGGAGACTGGAGAGCCCTCTATGGAACTGTTGACATTCAAGGATGTGGGCATTGATTTGACTGTAGAGGAGTGGAAATGGTTGCACCTTCATCAGCAGAATTTGTACAGAGATGTGGAAACTACAGAAACCTGGTCTCCCTGGGTCTAGCCATCTCTAAGCCTGATCTCCTTTCTGAAGCAAAGCTCCAAGAACTCTGGATTGTGCTGAGTCAAGAGCCTGCAACCACACCTCCAGAGTACTCATACTGGCAAGAAACCCTAGGAATGTAAAGTTGCCAGCAAAGCCTTTAATCAAAGCTCAACTGTAACTCAATACCAGAGAATTCATACTGGAAAGAAACCCTACAAATGCAAGGAATGTGGCAAAGCCTTTAATCAAAGCTCAAATCTTACTGAACACCAGAGAATTCATATCGGAGAGAAACTCTACAAATATAAAGAATGTGGCAAAGACTTTCATTGACTCTCCTTTTTTTTTTTTTTTTGCAGTACCAGGGATCAAACTCAGGACCTTGTGCTTGCAAGGCAGGCAAGGCACCACTGAACTAAATACCTGGCCCCTGGAATCTCCTATCTTATTCAACACCAGAGAACACATTCTGGAGAGAAACAAATGTAAACAGTGTGACAAAACATTTAATCAAATCTCATATCTGACTCAGCACCAAAGAAAACCTACTGCAGACAAAGCTTACAAATGTCAAGAATGTGATAAAGCCTTTAGATACTGCTCAACACTTAATTGGCACCAAAAGATCCATACTGAAAATAAACCCTCCAAATATAAACATGGCGAATTCTTCAATTGTTTCTCAATCTATAATTAATACCAAAGAATTTATTTTAGAGCCTTAACACGTAATTCAAGACTTAGACCACGTCACGGTATTAATGTTAAAAGAAAATTCTATCAGCATAAAGACCTGCAAAACCCTTTAACAATTTTTTACCTGTTAAATCAACATTAGACAATTTATATTGGAGAGAAACCCCTACAAATTAAGGATATTGAAATGTCTTTAGTTGAAGTCAGTCCCTATTCCACATCAGAGTATTCATGTTAGATAGAAACCTTACATATGCATCGACTGTTCAATGCTTTCTGTGAAAAATATGCACCTCAGAATCTCAAAATATTTATATTGCAAGCATCCTTTATAAATGTAAATGTATAGGGAAGTCTATACTCATATTGCAAATCTAAATGTAACAGAATCATTATTGGGGGAAATCATAGCATTAGGGAAAATATGCAAATTGTAACTATTACTTAAAATGTACTGGACATATTAGATGATGTGGTAGAAAAGTGTTCTCACACATATGCAAATAGTGCATCTCATAATTCATCTCATGAGATATAAAGTTATTATAAATCCCTGTTTATTAAGTAGCCTCATTTTACAAAACTGGATAAAAAACAATTCTCAAATTAGTCATTTATCAGATGAACAAGAGTGCTTTTAACTGTTCTTAAAGTATTTTTCCAGTGAAGATGGATTTTAGTGAATTAAAGTTTATGTTTTGTAATGTCTTAACTGTGTTGACGATTGAATTCACCCACAGAATTTAATCTTTTCCACTTTTTTCAAGGTTGCAGGGAACAGATGTTAATATGTTAATGGAAAAAGTAGCACAATGTTTTCTCCATGATTCAAATAATTAAATAATTTTAATGTAAATGAATACCATTATTCCCATGAATCATACTTTTATTTACTTCATTTGTAAATACTGGAAAAAAAAACATGATAGTTGTAGAATTATAAAAAGAAAACTTAGGGCCAGGGACTTAGCTCAGTGGTTCGGCTGCCTGCCTTGCAAGCGCAAGGACCTGAGTTTGATCCCCGGTACCAAAAAAAAAAGAAAACTTAGCTTTGGAAATGCTAATAAGTTTTTTTGTAATAAATTTTCCCTCCCGTAATTCTTTTTCACATGTCACCTCTTTAGGGCTACAAAGCATACAGACTTTGTTATCAATGTACATTATCTGAAATATATACATATTACTATCTGCTGATGAAATTCAGACACAGGAGGTTTCTACAATTATTAATTGTGAATGTGTGTGAATTACTATGTATGTGTGAATATCTACTAAGGAAGGAATTACTTACCAAAACAAGATAATTTCAAACAATTTGAAATATACCTGCAAACAGGAAACTCCACATACCAACAAAAAGTTCTATTTTGCCTACACTGAATGCATTTACCCAAGATATCATTGTTTCTGGTTTAGAATCTCATGCTAAATCTTTCCTTTTATTTGCCTGTTATTCATGTGAGATCTGATAAGGCTTATGTGATCAAAGTTTATAAAGTATGATGGTATCATTCACCTATGCAGAGATTTCAAGAATGGTATTGTGATACTTAATGTAGTTGCAAAAATTTGAAAGTTGTAACTCCATGATAACTACATTAAGTTATGTTTTATTTTCCTTCTCAAGGAGAGAACGGGTTAAAGTCATTTTTAATGTACTATTTCTTTCAATATGGTTAATGATATCATAATTTAGTACGTTCACTGGGTTTGTTTTGAAATTTGTGTGAAGTTAATATACAGAAAAGTGCCAAGTATATAATATAATATAATATATACTTTATAGTTAGGAGAAACATATTCCTATTAGAATGCTTTGTGTAAGAGAATGCACACTCCACTGTGAAAAGAGATTAAGCCTACCTGTGAAGAGGTGGCATCAATTTGAAAGCTACACACATGGCACTGTCTGGATTTAAGAATTCTTTTTTCATTTTCTAATTGTCACTAGTATGCCATTTACTCTGCAGACTCCTTAGCTGTATATGTGTCATAGTCATTCTTCTTCATTGACTATATTTTGGCTCTTGATTCTCACCTGTCTAGTTCATACCTTCTCACAGAAATTCATCAATTCTCCAAGTAGTTTGGAATTTTAATACTGATTTTTATAATGGCTGTACTGATATATATCCAAACCACCAATAAGAGTCCCACGTGTACATACCATCATCAACAGTTGCTGTCCTTTGCCTTTTGACATATCTGCAGTGAGATGTTTTACAATTTTGAAGTGTATTTTTTGGTTTTTTGTGTGTTTTTTGGTACTGGGGACCGAACTTGAGTTCTTGCACTTGCACAGCAGGTGGCAAAACCACTGAGCTAAATCCCCAGCCCTGAAGTGCATTTTTTGGTAGTGATGTTGAGATTTTTTTTCTCATATGCTTTAGCCATTGGTATTGTCTTTGTGTTAAAAATGTCTATTCACAGCCGGGCATGGTGGCACATGGCTCTAATCTCAGCACTTGGGAGGCTGAAGCAGGAGAATTGCCTCAAGTTCAAGGTCAGCCTGGGCTACATAGTGAGTTTAAGGCCAGCCTGGTCTACATGGTTAGACCCTGTCTCAAAAAACCAAAAGAAAAGAAAGGAAAAGAAAACAAAATGCCTGTTCATAACTTTTGCCTATTTTAAATGAGATTTTGGGGGTTTTCTGTCATTGATATTGTTAATACTGTTAATTGCTAGAGTGAATGAATAATTCATTTATTGGGAAATTTCAGCAATTCTTTCTTCAGTAAACTAAATTTACATCTTCACATTTCTTCCTTTAAAAATAGTAGAATGGAGGGCCGGGGAGTTAGCTCAGCAGCACCACTGCTGCCTCCCAAGCGCAAGGTACTGAGGTTGTTCACCAGTACCAAAAAAAAAAAAAAAAAAAATAGTAGAATGGAAATAACAGAGTGTGAATTTGAAGATAGAGTAATAGAAATTAATCAGTCTAAATAACAGAATGACTTCCAAACGAACAGAGTATAAGGGCACAATGTCGACAGGTCTAACTCTTGTTTCACTAGAGTTTAAAAAGGAAGGGGAAAAGGGTGCAGAATAGAAAACTTGCCTGAAGAAATAAAACCTAAGAACTTTACAAACTTGATGAAAAATAAATCTATGAGTCCATGAAGCTCAGCAGTCACACTAACCGCCCCCCAAATCCATGATATGACCATTCATAATCAGATTGCTCAGAACTGAAAACAAAAAATGATGAATGCAGACAGGGTAAAAATGACATATTACTTATAGGAAAACAGTGATCTCATGGCTGTAGATTTCTCCTCAGAAATTATAGAGACCAAAAAGAAGTGAAACAACATTTTTAGTATGCCAAACAAATATTAGCCCAGAATTCTACATTCGTTGAAAATAACCATGAAGTAAATAAAGATGTCAGAGGAGGGGAAATTAAGAGTAAATACACTGTCCATAGGCCTGCTCTACAAAAATTACTAACGAAGGGCCAGGGATTTAGCTCAGTGGTTTTGCCACCTGCTGTGCAAGTACCCAAGTTCGATCCCCAGTACCTAAAGAAAAAAAAAAAATTACTAACAAGGCCGGGAATTTAGCTCAGTGGTTTCGCCTCCTGCTGTGCAAGCTCAAGGACCCAAGTTCGATCCCCGGTACCAAAAAAAAAAAAAAAATTACTAACGAAAGCTCTTCAGGGAGCAAAGAAATGATACCAGAAGAAAACTGGAAACATCAGGAACAAAGGGGAAGCAACAGAAAAGGGAAATATCTGGGTAAATATAACAAATTATTCTTTTCTGAATTCTTTAAAGTATTTGATGGATGAAAGCAAAAATTATAATATTATCTGTTTTTCTGTGTGTGCAGATGCAATGTAAAACAGCTATGTCATAAACAAAGGAGGTGAAGGGACTAAGACAGAGCTGGGGCTTCTATCCACTTGAATTGAGGAAGGACTAATTTACAGGGAAACTGAAAAATAAGTATGTGTATTATAATTCCTTTAGCATTTTGTTTTATTTTGCTTTTTGGTGTTTTTGTTTTGGTACCTGGGATCGAACTCGGCTCCTTGCGCTTGGGGGCAAGCGACAGAAACACTGAACTAAATTCCCGACCCTGGTTTTTGGCGTTTTGAGTCAGTCTCACTCTGTCATTCTGGCTGGCCTTGAACTCACTCTGTAGCCCAGGCTGGCCTGAGACTCGCAGCCATCTTCAGGTCTCGTGTTCAGGGGATTTGAACCAGGGTCTTCACAATGAGCTACATGGCCATATATTCTTAATGTTAATATTATTACTATCATCATTATTTTGAGGCAGGGGTCTCGCTGAGTCGCTAGGTTGCCTGGACTGGGCTGGAGCTTGCCATCTCCCTGACCCAGTCTCCCAGAGGGCAGGGATCACTTGCACCGTGCCGGGCCCTGGGAGTTGGGGAGAGCCTCTTAAATGTGGAATTTGGAACCCGTTCTTTCAAAACACTGCAGGCTTCCAGGCTTGGGGGATCGGGGTGGGGGTGGGATATCTGAGCCTTCTCTTGGCCTGTAAAGTGTTGAACATTCTGGCTCACTGACCCACGGTCCCGTTTCCTGTGCCCCAGGGATCTGGATTTTACAGCTCCCTCTTCCCAATCCATTTCAAGATCTCTGTCTCTGGTCCTACGGGGGGGGCCACGGGGGGGACAACCACACAAAATGATATAGTAAATTTTTAAAAATGAAGATGCTCTATACTGTCTACAAAGAAACTAATTTCAAATATATTGATATAGCTAGAGTAAAAGTAAAGTGATGAGAAAAGATGTAACATGAAAACACTAATCAAAAGAAAACTGAGCAAGGGGCCAAGGATTTAGTTCAGTGGCACCATGCCTGCCTCGAAAGCGCAAGGTCCTGAGTTTGATCCCCTAGACCAAAAAAAAAAAAAAGTCCTGGGTTCAATTCCCAGTACCACAAAAGAAAACTGAGTGGCTATTTAATATCAGGCAAAGTAGACATCAGAGCAAAGAAAATTAAGAGATAAATAGAGTTTTGCATAATGATAAAAGGGTCAAATCACCAAGAATTGCAAATTTATTTTTCCATAACTTTGAGTTGATTTCCAAGTACATTTGTTTTGTTTGCTTGTTTTTAGTATGGTTTTCAAAAGGCTTGGTTAGTAAAATAAATAAACAAGCACAGAAGAAAATATTCATAATACACCTATTTGCAAAAACAAAAAACCCCTCCAACTCAGCAATAAAAGACAAACTACCCCAATTTAGACTTGGACTAAAACATGGAAAGAGTTCTTCATAAAGGAAGATATACAAATGGCCAATAAACATATGAAAAGCCTAATTGTCATTATGCATCAAAGAAACACTAATTAAATGTGATATCTTTTACAGCCAATCAAACACTTTTTAAAACTCTCAAGAAAGAAAGAAAAGAAAAGAAAAACTCATTACAAAATGTTGGTGAGGATATGGAACAAAGAGAACTCTTCTATTATGTTATTGCTGGTGGGGATATAAAAATGCTTCATGGCCAGACACACTGGTAGGGGAGCTTGTAGTCTCAGCTACTCCAGATGCAGGAAAATCACTTGAGCCCTGGAATTTAAAGCCAGTCTCAAGCCAGCTGTGGTGGCTCAAGCCTGTAATCCCAGCACTCGGGAGGCTGAGGCAGGAGGATGGCTTCCAGTTCGAGGCCAGCCTGGGTTAGTGAGTTCAGGGCCAGCCTGGACTACAAAGGGAGACCCTGCCTCAAAAAACAAAGAAAAAACAAAAAAGCTAGTCTCAGCCACATAGTAAGATCCCATCTCAAAAAACAAAAATGTTTTGACCACTTTGGAAACCATTCTGACAGTGCAATTGTCAGACTCATCACAACATACACATTTATTCTGTACATTTCCCTATATATATATTATGTATACATCGTTTTTAAAAGGAAAAAATGAGAATATTTTACAACTCTGTTTAAAACTCTTGGCTTCCTATAGTTAAGATCCAAACTCTTTACACAGCTTACAAGAGCCTGTCTGATCTGGCCTCTACCTGTTTCTCCCAACACATCTCATTCTCTCCTCCTTGTTGTCTATGCTACAGCCTCCCTGGTCTTCCTTCCCTTCCCAAACATGGCAAGCACTGTCCTGCCTCAAGGCCTTGGTCCTTGCTGGTTCCTCTCTCTGCACCATTTCCCCTAGCTCTCTGAATACTTGGCTCATTCTCATTCTCATTCTCATTCTTAAGGTCTTGTCTCTACCCTTACCTTCTCACAGAGCTCTTTCCTGACCACCTAGTCTAAAATAAAGCCCTTTCAGTGACTCTTTGGTGTTATCCTATTTATTTGCTTTTTGGCACTCTCATTACCAGTTACAATTTTGTTTGTGTTCATTCTTTATTTTAATTAATCTTTTCTTCCTTCATTTCAGTATTCCCATTGTCTAGACTATAGCCTGCCCTATATAAAGACCTTAATACTTGTTGATTGAATGAATAACCTGTTCTCTGAGGGTAGAAGAAAGTAATTCCTCAGTAAATACAGAAATGATAATCTGCAAAAGTATTCCAAAATTTATTGGAAGAATATGCACTGGGACAAAATTATTAAGGGTGAAGTGGTGTTAGCTGGGTCTGGTGGCACACACCTGTAATCCTACTATTCTGGAGGCTGAGGCAGGAGGATCACTGTGAGTTCAAGGCCAGCCTGGGCTACAAAGTGAGTTCAAGTCCAACCTGAACTATGGGGCGAGACCCTATCTTTTTAAAAAATGGCAAGGCTGGAGATTTAGCTCAGTGGCACCACACCTCCCTTGCAAGCACAAGGTCCTGAGTTCGATTCCCGGTACCACAAAAAAAAAAAGGCTTTAAATTACTAAAATTTGAGGGCTGGTGTACTTACCAATCCCTCAGTGCAATCCCAAGCAGGAAAAAAAAAAAAGAATAAAGTGATAATTTTAAATTAATTTTATAATAGAAATGAAATACAGAGATAATTTAGTGGAACTTTGGAATATAAAATATAATAATATAAACAATGTTAACAGTATGCTCAAACTTGAAAAATTGAATTGTCATGGGAAATAACAAAATTTTGCCCTGCTCTAGACACCATAATTGAGGGACGAAGAAGTCACCTCGAATTAACAACACTGCAGAAGTCAGGAATTATAAATGAGTGAGAATATTTTTTATGTGTATCAGTCACTGGATCCTCCTAGTCATTTGGTAAACAAGTCAGAGGTCCTTCAGGGTCTGCCTCTGAATCACACCAAAACTCTGGGCTGCAATATTGACTTAAATGTGAGAAGTGAATGGAACTTTCCAACATATAAAGCATAAAATAAAATAGCCTGATATGTTGAAAAGACCAAAAGAAGCCATACATAAAAATGCATGCACACATAGAGAAAGCCCCCAAACAGGCAAAACTTAATTTATGGGGTTAAAAGTTAGGTTAGTGGTTATCTTTTGGAGGAGAAAGGTCTTGAAGGGAAGTGAGGGCTTTTGGGTGCTGGTCATGTCCTATTTCTAAACCTAGGTTCATTAGTTTTGTTTTGTTTTGTTTTTTGTGGTACCAGGGATTGAACTCAAGACCCTGCGCATGCAAGGCAGGCATGGCATCACTGAGCTAAATCCCTGGCCCCTAAACCTAGGTTCTGATTTTCTGGGTGTGTTCATGGTGAAAATTCACCAAGCTGACCACTTTTCTGTAACTGTGCTCTCTTTCAATAGAATTTTACTTAAAAGAAAATAAGTGTGTCCAGAACATTTAGGAGATTATGAAAAAGATAGATGATGATGATTCAAAAAATTCATCAATCAGGTAAAAAAGTCAGCCACCACAACACACAAGGTCTGATGTCTTTCCCTCTCCCCAGGCAGATTCTTTAGAGTGTCATCTTACCCACAAGATTCCCTGCCAGTAGAGGCGGCTGGTCTTGTTTTCCCACTTGATGCATAAGTAAATGGAACCTATGGCCAGGTAAATAAGTAGATTAGATCCTCACAGGTAGTTAGAGGCTGATTCAGGGACAGAACCTGCCATCTTGTTTCTTGGGCCTGATCTTTGTGTACTAGAGACAGCTGCTACTGTGAGCCAGGCCATTTGACTCTTCTGAGTTTAGGCACCAAGCAGCCAATGCCTTCATAAGGTTCAGTGAATTTTTCTCTATGTCCCTAAGTATAGCAGATAATGGGATAAAGGTGGGAATGACCTCCTTATTTATTTCTTACTTGAACTGACTTAAAAGGGATATCATGCCAATTGTCACTGCAAACACTTCCCTAGAAACAAATGTCACAGGGTGCAGCTACAGATCACAAGGAAGTGATTTCAAATAACTATTTTCTTATTTCAAAGCCCGTTTACTAAGTATTGGTCTTATGACACCTGACAGCATAATAACCCAAGGGAAGTGAGGAAACACCTAACACCTGGGTCTTGTCTAGAGCAGCTATTTTTATTTATTTATTTATTTATTTATTTATTTAATTTATTTATTTTTGGTACCGGGGATCGAACTCGGGTCCTTGCGCTTGCGCAGCAGGCGGCGAAACCACTGAGCTAAATCCCCGGCCCCAACAGCAGCTATTTTTAAACAAGCAAGAGGAACAAACATTCATCATCCTCCCATCTTTTCAACAAGATTCAAATAGTGGTTTAGAATGTTTTGTATATAGTACATTTCTTTCAAGCCGTTTCTTCTTAAACACACTGAAATGCAAAAAGAGTATCTGTAAGTACAGGTTTGGGGCAGATGGAGACAAGACTGGTGGCTGTCTAGCAGACAATTTATGCTTCAATTCTACCTTTGTGGAGGCCATCCAAAGGTTTATGGAACTCTCCCCATGCACATTCCCATTCCTTTTCTTTTGATCAAGAGAGCTGCTCTGTGAGCAAAATGCCTCTATAAGGTATATGGACATTTTATTAAGAGAGTCAGCTACATAGGTATTTAAATTGGATGCAGACTCTAGCTTTACAGTTATTTCCAATTTCCTCCCAACATTTGAGTAAATCTTCCTAACCCACCTGAAGTTAGTTTTCTCTCAACTCCTAATCTATTTCTTTGTATAAATTTTTCTCCAAATTGTATTCTTTCTTATATCAAAGATGCTGCCCTGACCACAACCCTGCTCCCAGGCTTCTGCTCTTCTTTGTTCCTATTTTCTTCTCTAAGAACTCTTCTCTCTATTTGATGAGTGACCTACCTTTCACTGTTTATCTATTTTGCCCAACTCTCCTCAACATTTGGTTCCTTTACTTCCTGAGCTCAACTGTAACAGCTGGCATGTATGCCTGATGCCCGAATGCTTGCACATAGGCAGAAGTACTTGGAGAAGAGAAACACTCAAGGTGTATTCAAGATAGGGCGAGTTTGATGTTATTTCAAATTTCATGGCCCCTTTCAAAGACTGCATTCCAACCCAAAGCTACCTACACCAAAAGGTTATTGCACCGGACATTGTAACATCCTGTTATAAGCAATTGTCTCAATTTGGCTACACATTTCCTTATGTCCTTGATTTTGTTAAAGCTCTAAAGCAATAGAATCTGGTGTTTGGTTTCCTGGACACACAAAATTTTGTTTTTCAAAGCCTCAACCTGACAGAGACTGAAACCAAATACTTTAACCCACAATTTACTTCTTTTGAGGTAAAGGTCTATTTCAATTCTTTATCTGTCTGACAGGATATTGGAGTAACCAATCAAAAGGCTATAATGGGGGCCGGGGATTTAGCTCAGTGGTGCCACTGCCTGCCTTGAAAGCCCAGTGTCCTGAGTTCGATCCCTGGTACTGCCCCCCCCCCAAAAAAGGCTATAATGATCCCCTATTCCTGGTAATTGACTTTGCATGGGGATGTCATGCTGAGGGTTGTGCCCAAAGTGAAGCCGTTAGCATTGGTGCTCCTATCCTTAATGGGATCCTCTTGGTTTACAAGGAAGAATACAGACATACTCTGAACCTTCAGTGTGAGTCAGATTCTTTTCCCTCATTTTCAAAGAGCAGTTTGAGCCAAAGAACCATCTCCTCAGAGCTCAGCTTAGTTGGGAGATTACTCAATGGCATGCATCCAGGGATGATAGTTCCTGGCTTGGCACTTCTGATTATCACTCAGTGCAACTTGGCTGGTCTCTTCATGAGGGACCTTTGCCTTTCTACAAATACCTGAGTAGAGTTCTGCATTTTGCCCCAGGGACGAGTATAGACCAGGAACCTTTTCTTTTCTGGTACCATCTGTCTACAAGGTGTGAGCAGTGGCCAGTCTATTTTATAATTTTAATGTTTAAACATTTTGGAAAATTCTGTGCCCAAATAAGAAACTTGGATTCAGGGCCGGGGATTTAGCTCAGTGGTTCCGGCGACTGCCTCGAAAGCGCAAGGTCCCGAGTTCGATCCCCGGCACCAAAAAAAAAAAAAAGAAACTTGGATTCTGAAACTCCAGTTAGCAGAATGTTATAAATTAATATCATCTAAAAATCTCAGGTGAAGAAAAATGTTAATATAGAAGAAACAAACAAAAGATAAAATAAGATGAATAAGGAGGAAGAGGAGGATAGACAATGAGGAAGAAGAGGAGAAGGACAAGAACATTTGAGCCCATGCACACTTCAGTAAGGCATACTGTAAGATACTGTAACAAAACATTTTAAAGTGTGAAAGAAATTTCTTCTTCCCCCACTGGGTGGGGCTCAACTCTCACTACAAAAGTCTCCATTTCAGGAATCCTCAGCAGCTGCTTGCTCTCTGTGGTCAATAACAGACAATTTCAGATGAAAAGAAGGTTCCAAGATTAAGATGTTGCTTTCAGATAGATCAGTGGTTCTCCAAATGGAATCCAAGGATTTCTAGTAGTCTTTTCTAGTCCTTTAGTGGGCTGGGTCAAAATGCAAGACATGCAAGTGTTTTGGGTGGTTTTCTTTGTTTTTTTCTTTTCCTTTGAAAAATTTTCCACTGCAGATTAGACTAAAAAAATTTTTTTTTTCTTTTTTGAGACAGGGTCTCACTATGTAATTCAGACTAGCCTTGAACGCACTATGTACCCCAGGCTGGTCTCAAACTCATGGTAACCTTCCTGACTCAGCTTCTCAAGTGCTGGGATTACACATGTACACCACCATGCCCAGCTAGACTCAAAATTTAAAAGCACCAAAACAAACATTTTTGAAGGGAGCTTGAATAATCAGAAGGAATTCAATAAAATACCTCACAAGTGCTTTTGTTTTCTTGCTTGTATATTAAATCTAATAAATAGGTGATACTCTCATTCCACGACAATAGTTTTATGATGAAAACTTCTATAACACACCAATCCAGATGAAAAAGATTAACCTTCCCAATCATACCTTTGTGAGGGGAGGAAAGTAAGATCCTTTCTTCCCTGGGATTCCCACTTCCCAGTACTATTTATTCCTGGTCCTGTTTCAGCACTGCTTTCTACAGTAGCTTATGCTCACAGCCTGCAGGCAGAGAGAGGCAGCCCCTAGCAAGAACTGCACTCTGCTGCCACACTGGCTTCCCTCAGGTTTCCTTTCCAGGGCGCAGGAGCTCAGGTGTGGGGTGAAGGGTAGTCAGATGAGGCTGCAGTTTAGGAAGATTTGTTTTTCCTCATCCTAGACCCACAGCAAGAGTGAACCCCGGGGGAGCGGGGCTGCTGGAGGAGAGTTCTGTGAGGGACCTGATGACCCCCGCTGTTTCTGCACAGCACAGCAAGCTGATGTTCAGGCTGCTCAGATGCCTTGAGAAAAATTCTGTATTAAGTCCAGGTCAGACTTTCCCTTGCCAATGAAGCAACGTGCACATCACTTGTTGGACCAATTTGCATAGCTATAGTTTCCTACAGGAGTTTCAAAACAGACGGGCTCCCTACAATGCAGGTAAACAGTTTGGAAGTATAGATCAGAGTGAACTTGCAGACCTCTAATTGGATTTTGCTAAAGTGCTTCAGTGGCCTTTACCTGTCTGGTAATTCTGCCATGTGTACAAAGTGCTCTCCTAACTCAAATGCCACCTGGTGTTTCCCAGATGGTGTTAGCCTCCTGATGCTTTGGTGCAGAGACACCCAGGAAAGAAGGAAGCCCTGTTCTTTCCACTTTGCTTGATAAGGTGAAAACAACTTGATCACTCTTTGCATATGATTGGAAAAAGGAGGAGGAGGAGGAGGAGGAGGAGGAGGAGGAGAAGGAGGAAGAGGAGAAGGAGGAGGAGGAGGAGGAGGAGGAGGAGAAGGAGGAAGAGGAGAAGGAAAGAGAAGACCAATTCAAACATCTGGATGGAATTTATTCATCATACCTTCTGGGATCCCCTGGTTCTTGAATAGTTCTGGTATTAATTTTCTCTTCCAAGTTTGCAGAAGCTCAAGGACTTACCCTGTCAGGGAATGATAATTTGCTGCCAGTTACTACAAGTTGGTTTAAATAAGTTGTCAAGATGCTACAGTCCCCAAAGACTTCATGAACAAAACCCAGACTGCATGAGAAATACTACAAAGAATCAACAACTGGGACCTCATTTTCTTAAAAAGCTTTTGCACAGCAAGAGAAACCACCAATGGAGTGAAGAGACAACCCACAGAGTGGGAAAAAATATTTATCAGCTGTTCAGATAAAGGACTATTATTTAGAATATATAAAGAACTCAAAAAAATCAAATTTAAAGACCCAATGCAAAAATGGGCATCTGAAATAAGACACTTCTCAGATGAAGAATTAGAAACAGCAAATAAATAC
The DNA here is from genome assembly GCF_000247695.1 of Heterocephalus glaber. The sequence continues at coordinate 5,133,355 of NW_004624842.1, read as the reverse complement.
ATGAAAAAGTGTTCAACATCACTGGTCATTTGAGAGATGCAAATTAAAACAATGCTGAGATTCCATCTCACTCCAGAAAGAATGGCTGCTATCAAGAAATCAACCAATAACAAATGCTGGAAGGGCTGTGGGGAAAAAGGAACCCTTCTCCACTGTTGGTGGGAGTGCAGACTTGTGCGACCACTGTGGAAATCAGTGTGGAGATTTCTCAAAGAACTAAAACTAGAGGTTCCTTTTGACCCAGCTATGCCTTTTCTTGGAATCTTCCCAAAGGAATTAAAAACATCATAACACAGTGATATATGCACACCCATGTTTATAGCACCACAGTTAATAATAGCTAAATCTTGGAAACAGCCCCAAAACCCATCAACTGATGAGTGGATAAAGATGTGGTTTTTTACACAATGGAGTTCTGCTCTGCCATAAAGAAGGATGATCTTCACACATTTATAGCTAAATGGATGGACCCTGAGACCATACTCTAAAGTGAAATAAATTGGACACATATGTTTAAATATCACATTGTTTCTCTGGTATGAGAAACTGAATGTGGAAATCAGGACTGAGATGTATAATGGATGTTGGGAAATAGGAATAAAGTGTTCAAATGGAAAGGGGAATGAAGGAGGAGAGAGGGAGAAAGGAAGGAAGTGATGAGAAAAAAAGTGAAAATAGAAGGAAAAAAATGGAAACAGGAGCTGGGATTTAGCTCAGTGGCACCGCGCCTGCCTGGCAAGTGCAAGGTCTGAGTTTGATCCCGACTACAAAAAAAACAAAAAAACAAAGAAACAAAGCTTTTGTACATAGGGAGGGGAGGGGGGCTTCAGTGGGGGAATGAGATAAAATAAAATGAAATATATTAAAAAAAAGATAATTTAGTCCCAATCAAACCCTGCCAGGAGGAGGTGAGGCAGCACATGCTCACAAGCATGCTCACTTGTTCGGTGGACACTCAGTAAGAAGTGTATTTGCTACTTGTGGGAACTGGAAGTTCTCTAAGGAATTGCATGGGTTCTCAGTCCTGACCTGTCACATATAGGTAAAGTCACAAACCTGCTCATGTCTTTGGAAGAAGATCTGTGTTTGGTACCTGTATCGACTAATGTTTCTGGACAACTAGGATACAGTAGAATGAGAGAATCAGAAGTCCTAGTTTCGGATCTGACTGCCACTTACCTGCTCTGTGATTTTGAGCTGGTTTATCTTCCTTGTCCTAGGCTCAGTTGCTTTATCAGTAATGTGGTAAATACCTCAATGGAAATACTGCAAATGATGTGATCTAATGGTGTCATTGGCCTCATTGCACCTAAATTTCATCTCAATCTGTGGGAGCCCACTGTGACAATGAAGGTCTTTGCCTCAAAAAAGATATTCCTCTGGGTGCAGTGGTGGACACCTGTAATCCCAGGACTTGGGAGGCTGAAGCAGGAAGATTACCATGAGTTCAGGGCCCACCTAGGCTACATAGTGAGTTCAAGGCCAGCTTGAGCTACACAGTGAGGCCCTGTCTCAAGAAAAAGAAAAAGAGGGCTGGGGATTTAGCTCAGTGATGCTGCTGCCCGCCTCACAATCGCAAGGTTCCAAGTTTGATCCCCAATGCCAAAAAAAAGAAAAAGAAAAAGAGAAAGAGAGAGAGTCCATAATTATAATTGTCAGCCCAATGGAAGGAGTTCATTGATTTAAATTCTCTTGTCTTACTGCAACTTTGTGTAGGATGTATACTCCTGAAATGGAATGGTAGGAAAAACACTGAACTGGAAGTCAGAAAGTTAGTGTTATAATTCTGATTCTGGAGAAAATCATAAATATTTGGGTAAGCTATTTAATATTGTGTTTGTTTCCTCTCACACATAATAGCAAAAATTGTATTATACTTCCTAATACATAGTATTATTATGAAGTTTAAAAAGAATGGCACCTTTCAGGTATGGTGGCAGGAGCCTGTTTTTCCAGCTAATTGGGAACCTGAGTCAGGAAGATCACTAGGGCCCAGGAGTTCCAGAGGAACTTTAGAAAAAAGGGAAGGAAGGGTCTGTAAAATATATAAACCATGCAAAAGTATAACTTGTTAGCTTGGTCAAAAACTTCATACACTCCTGCCAACCTAAGAGCACTCAGTACATGCCGGGAAGCTGTCTTAGTACCTTTATATTTACTACAAGAATACCCGAGAGTGGGTCATTTATAAGAAGAGAGGTTTATTTTGGCTTATGGGTCTGGAAATGCAAGAGCATGACACTAGCATCTGCTCTGCTTTGATGAGTTCCTCTTCAACTAAAGAGGAAGTGGTTGCATGTGGAAGGAACACTGCAAGGGCTGTGGGGAGCCGCAAGCCTTGTGTTATAACAACTTGCTCTTATGATAATTTACCAACTCTCACAAGAACTATAGTAACCTTTTCATGAGAGTGGATCCTTGCTGACCCCGATGCCTCTTAAAGGTATCACCTCCTGGCACCATTACACTGAATGCCAAATTTCAGCATGAATTCTGTGGAAACAAATCATATTCAAGTCATAGCAGAAGCTTACCTAAAACTTAATTTAATCCTATTATGTGACCAAAAAGAATGAACTATAACTAACAATGTGCCCATTCAATTTACCCAGAGAAACAATCCTTGGATTCAGTGTGTAGTCCTTAAACGGCTAAGAGAAATAACATCAGGAATTGAACAATGGTTAGCTTCGGCTTTTCTAAATCATCTGCAAGTGAGTGCATGGTTGAAGCTTCTAGAACCAGGGCTCTGTTGGATAGAATCAAGGGGCCCGTTTGACACAGAGGGCTTCAGAAGTTTGTTCCTATTTTGATCTTAGCATCTAGTGGAGCAAGTCAGGGGATATGAGAGTGAGGCAAGGTGTTATGTTGATCTTGGATCTTACAGTAACTCTATTCTTGCAGCTTTGAGAAGCTTAAGGCAAGGTCCCATACACAAATCACTGATTACACACAAGCTTGTAAGCACTTATTTCCACACCATCCTAGAAGGAGAACCTTCTTTATTAGACTTTCTGTCTTCCTTCCCATCCAAGGATATATCTGTATAAGAAATTAATTAAAATCCATATTTATTTGTTCTGTGTGTGTGTGTGTGTGTGTGTGTGTGTGTGTATGTGTTGCTGTCTCTGTCTCTGTCTGTCTGTCTCTCTCTCTCTCTCTCTCTTTCTTAGCCTGGCGTATTTCAGACTTGCCCTGGCTGATGAGAGGAAAGGCTTACAGAACAGGCTGTCATCTCTGAGGTGCTGAGACCCCAACCTCTCCTGATAGCAAAATGTTGCCTTGAATGTTCTTTCCATTTATGAACTGCCCTGGGTCCTAAGTCAAAAAGCATCTACCCCAGATTCTTCCACATGAGCATGGGGGACGTGGATCTTTTCCTATGGATGCTGGCTTTTGCATGGAACTACTGAAGCAGGTGGGCTCAGATCTGCAAGTGGGGAGGCGGCACTCAGCCTTTCCTCGGGTGCTTTAGCCTTGCTCTGTAGAACAGAGAACACTGCCGCTACACCAGTCTCAGTCATGCAGCACCCTTTCACTCAACTTGCCTGTAAACAATCCCTGTTCCCATATCAGTAAGGAAAGGAACCAGTCCTGGACTAGACTCCTAAAACAAGTCCTGGCATTCAAAGTCCCCAAGAAGATCCAAACCTAGGTTTTCACACTGGGTTCACATAGTCTGTTCTTTTAGAGAAGATCATTAGTATGAATTTCTTTTTAATGCTTATGGGTTCTACTTTGGTGGCACCTTGGAAAAATCTAAATCCTTCTCTTGAGAAACTTTACCTATACACACAGTAAATAAGCAGGCAAAGGTCTGCTTACTTAATATTTCTAAGATGTAGGGTATTTCATATATTAGAGAAAAAAACAAAGAAGGGACATCTGGTGAGAAAGTTTTTAGAGTATCCTGGTGCTTCAGGAAATAGGTAGCCACATCTTTCTGCCTGCATTGTTGGAACCTTGCACTGGCCTGGGCCCGAGAATAGTCCAGTTGGTCCAGTAGTCCAATAGGAGTCCAAGGATAGGAGCCCCTGGGGACAGGAAGACTGCCCCTCTTGAATGGAAGGCTGGCAGGATTATGGTGGGGACTTCTGCTTCACTCCAAAGAGCTTGTCCCCTGACTGGCCCTCCTTTCTCATATTTTTCAGGCCCTGTGACCTTTACTGCAAAACAAACATATGGTTTCAATTCAAGCTCCTGGCTTACTGAGAGCTTTTCATGTCTCCGGTGGCAGGAAGCCCTCTAGACTTTTTTTTTTTTGGTACCGGGGATCGAACTCTGGACCTTTCACTTGGGAGGCAGTTGCTGAACCCTCTAGACTCTTTAAGCAGCTGCTCTGGCATCTAAGAGAAGAGGCCAGCTCTTTTGGATTTCCAGTGGAGCACAATGTGCAGTGTAAAATAAGGGTAACAAGAATGACTATAGGGTTGGGGAGAAACCTCTGGGATTCAGAGGTGAATGAATACCAGGCTTGGGTACTTGGGGGTGACAATCCAGAGAACGGGCTTTTACCCCTCCATGCTACATGCTACCCCAGGATTTCCATCCAGGTCTTCCTGTGAGATAGCCCTTCCTTGGAGATGGGAGAGCAAAACTCAGACCCTGTGGGAGAGGTAGAGGAGGGAAGTATTGTCTGACACACGGGACAACACAAAGCTTCTAATCCCATGGATTGATGCTTCTGATTGGGATCAGATAAACATCAGATGAGCTTCAGTGGGATTAATTGAAAAAAAGTTCTATAATTTGGTAAGAAGGTGAAGGCTAGAGGAAGCCAGTCACTTTCCAGAAGGGATCAAAGCTACTCTTGGGTGAAATGGGTAAAGGGATGGTTACAGGCTAATAAAAACCTTAAAGCAATCATTTTATTTAGTTATACAATATTTTATAATTTTAAGCCTCTTGATCTTATCTCAGAGTCTATGTACTTGCTAATCAAGTACTTGGAAGACTTTCTCAGCAGATCTTCATGTGGCTGGCTCCTTCTGTCTTTCAGATTTCATGTGTCTCTTCTTCAGAGAAGACTTGTCTGACCAACCTCTCTCAAGTTATTTCTCCTTCATGCCTTAGAGATCCTAGATCTCTTCACTATTTGAAATTTCTTGTTTGTTTACTTGCTTTGACCTAATTCCCTGTATTAGTCATGTTTCCATTGCTGAGACAAAATTCTTGATATATAAAAGGTTTATTTTGGCTCATAATTTCAGAGGTTTCAGTCTATGGTGGCTGGCTCTAAGGCAGAAACATCATGGCAGAAGGCCAGGGCCACAGAAAGCTGTCCATCTCATGGCAGCCAGGAAGCAGAGGACAGAAAAAGACCCTGAGAGGAAGGGGAAGCATCCCCAAGATCATTCTGCCGTGACCCACCCAGACCCACTTACTAATCTCCTGGGTGTCTCTGAAGCCTATCAAGTTGGTAATCAAGATTAACCGCTGCACTCTCTAACCATAATGCAAGCTCTGTGAAAGTATCCTATCACTGCTGAATCCTCAGTGTCTAAAATACTGCTTGCAGGACAGCAGGTACTCAATAAACATGTATTGAATGAGAGAATAAATAAGTAGAGGGTTAGGATTGGGAGAGCTAACCCAGGAAAACTAGGTAAAATTGGAATGGGATGCATATGGCCACAAGGAATAGAAATGATCAGAAGAGGAAATTGGGACCAGTAACCAAAATTTCCTTAGAAGTGGAAATAGAGAGTGAAAAAAAAGAACAACCATATTTTGCCTGATGGCTTCCAGCTTTCATCATATTCAACAAGTGTTTAAGCACTTTCTATGTACCCAGAATTATGCCAAGAGCTACAAATACAAAGATTAATGAGGTCATAGCCTGAACAGGACAGGGAGAGGAAGTACCTTAAAATTGCTCTTTCATGAGTTTTCAAGCCATTCACTGAGCTCACCATCTTATAGGAGACACAAGCACAGCTACATGAAAACGGTGTAAGGACATCATGGGTGTTAATGCACTTCAAAAAGGGAGCATGTAGCCTGGGATTTAGCTCAGTGGTTTTGCCGCCTGCTGCGCAAGCGCAAAGACCCGAGTTCGATCCCAAGTACAAAAAAAAAAAAAAAAAGGAACATGTAAAGCAAAGCTGTAGAGGAGATGAAATTTTATTTGGGCCTCAAAGATGTGTAAAGAGTTCAGCAGGTATAGTGGAAGAAAAAGTATATTCCAGGTAAGATGACCACATGAGAAAAGATAGGGAACCATGAAAGCACTTGTTACACCTGAAAAACAGCAAGTACATCAAATTGTTCCCTGACTAAGCAGAATGTGTATAAGGGAATGGTTAGACATGAGCTTAGAAATATGGTTGAAGTGTGAAGGACTGGCCTCATAAAGAATGTGGGCTTAGAGCAGGACAACTCTAGGTTTTTAAATTCTTAGGTCCTTATTTGACCTTAATGAATGATGATATGTGAGCAAACTGTCTCCATCTGTGACAAAACTTAATCAAAGGACCCTTGGACTGATATACAGGAGTGTCTGTACACCTCAGTGTGGCCACACTGAGATGTCTGTGTCCCACAAGGGGTTCACAGAGCCAGGCCAGGCCACTCTCCACATTCCATAAACCACAAAGTTTTCAGGTAGCACTGGCAGGCAGAGCCACCCATGGACAGACTAGGATGGGATGAGTGAGGCATGCTCCTTGAGTGCATAATTGAAGAGGGTTCCAAAATTTCAATAACAAAAATAAGTTGTATTTTAACAAACTATTAAAAATGATGCAAAAGGGCCGGGGATTTAGCTCAGTGGTTTCACTGTCTGCTGCGCAAGCGCAAGGACCCAAGTTCAATCCCCGGTACCAAAAAAAAAATAAAATAAAAATGATGCAAAAGAAATCAGTGATCCAGTAGCATCAACAAAAATTAAACACTTAGGAGCTAACCTAACCAAGGAACTGGAAGATTTCTATGATGAAAATTACATCACCATGAAAAAGGAGATTGAAGAGGACAACAGAAAATGGAAAGACATCATGTTTGTGGATAGGCAGAACCAATATAGTCAGAATGATTGTACTCCCAAGACTGATATATAGATTTACTGTAATCCCAATCAAAATACCAACAACATTCCTCACAGATCTAGAGAAAGCAATCTAAAAATTCATATGGAACCACAAGAAACCCAGAATAGCAACAGTGATTCTGGGTAACAGCATCCCAGCAGGAAGCATCAGAATCCCAGATTTGAAGTTATGTTACAAAACTGTATTATAAAGTGATAAAAAATAATCCCATGCACATTCAACTATTTGATTTTTTTTTTTTTGGTACCAGGGATTGTTGATTAAATTTTTTTTAAATTGTTGATTAAAAATTTTTAATGAACCATAAGTACAATAAGGTAAATAAAAGGGAATTAAAAGACCAATTTGAATAGTGAGTCTGCCATAAAACAATATGACAATGGGAAAAGTCTGTCATTTCTCTGGAACTCAGTTTTCAGTTCTATATGAACTTAGGAAGTTGAATGAACCGGCCTTAAATTCTCTCAATTCTTTTTTTTTTTTTTAAGTTTCCAAGAGATGTTTACTTGTTTATTTTACATTCAGTGCATTTTTTATTAGTTCATGTTTGGAGTACATGATGTTTACATTCTTCTAAGGGAGCCGTACACACACTTAATAGATCTTAATTCTTTTATTCCCTTCCCCTCCCCACCCACCTCCCTCCTTCCATCTCCAGATCCCCTTTCCCTATTTTCATTATTATTATTATTATTATGTTAGTTCATGTTTTCAAGATATAAAGATGACATTCATTGTGGGTAGCTGGTACATATACATGATGCATCTTAAATCTTTTGATAGTCCCCTCCCCTCCTCTCTTCCTCTACCCCCAGTCTCTTGGTCCCCTTCCCATTTGCAAAAGATCTATTTCCTTTTATCAATCTTTTTTTTTTTTTTGTATCAGGGATCGAACTTGGGTCCTTGCGCTTTCGGAGCAGGCGGCGAAACCACTGAGCTAAATCCCCGGCTTATCAATCTTTTATTTTGCCCTTTTTTGTATTTTGGAGAACTCAATGATCTTCAGATCACATATTTATTCATCTTTCACTAGACTTTAACTGAGCATCTCTGGGGCCAGGCCCTACACTAGGACCTGGAGACACAGCAGTGAACAAAGGCATTTAAATGTCTCCATTTGTAGAGCTTACACTCTGGATGGGAAATACAAATATTAAGCAAACTTCACAAATAATCATACTTTTGTTGACTCTAAGACAGAAAAGTACAGATTACCATGAGAATAACGGGAGACCTCACCTGTGTTAAGAAGGCAACAACCAAGCAAAAGCTAGAGGCTTATTCTGTCCTAATTTGCAGTGATAGTAATTCAAGTAATAAATAGTAGCATTGAACCACAGCACCCTCTGAAATCTCCAGTAAGTTCACAAGTTCAGAATATCCATGAAATCTCGTGGCAGTATTTGTTCCTATGATTCATTTTGCATTGTTAAATCTTTCAACAATTTATAAGCCAGTTAGTTCTGAAAACACAAGGAAATGGCTGTGGTACAAAAGTCTGTCAGATGACACCTTAAATAGATGGCCTCTAATCCAGTTGTTCCTGAGATTTTATGAAACCTTTCCCTAAAGATTTACTTTTCTTAATTGGAAATAGAATTTTTCTTTTACTCTCATATTCAATCCAAACTCTGTAAAACCTCACATTGCAGAATCCCAAGACAAATCCCCCAAACGCTCTTCTATTGTTTCCTGAACAAAATTGGACTGCCATTTCCATGGTGCCTGTGAGATTCCTAGAATGACCAAGAGGGAGGGGACTGGGTAGAAATGAAAAGATGGGAACTTGGGACAGAGTTGAGATCTTCTGAAAGGGAGAGAATGACCTCAATTCATCATTAGAAAGTTCACATCTCAGCACTGACTTTAACGGTCTGTCTCCAAGTCATGCTCAACTCCTCTACTTTCTTCACAGAAATATTTCCTGACCTCTAATTTTAAAAAAAGGGAGATGAGCACCTTGAAATCAGGGATAAAATCTTTCTACTTCTTCTGTTTTCCCAAAAGATGAGCCCAAGGCTGGACACCTAGAAAGCCTTAAACAATCATGTTTCTCTCTATGTGGTGTTAAGAGACATTTGAGAGGCAATATAGTGAAAAAGTTCAAATCGGATTATTGAACTGTTCTGTGCCTGTTTTCTCAAGTGTTAAATAAGGATAATACCTACTTCATAAGATCTTTGCAAGAGTCAGGCAAGATAAGCTATTTAAAATACTTAACACAGTTGGGAAATTTAGCTCAGGGGCGCCATGCCTACCTCGAAAGCACAAGGTCCTGAGTTCCATCCCTGGTACAAAAAAAAAAAAAGTCAACACAGTGGTTGGCACACAATAAGAAATCACTGTTTGGTAACTATTATTAGTATTGTTATTAATTGTTACAGGGTATCACCGTATAGTTCAGGCTGGCCTCAAACTTGCACCGCCATGCACCATAATGCCCACTGGTAACTGATTATTATTACTGCTGGGCTAGGCCATATCCACATCATTCTAAAGAGTAAAAAAGTTACTAAAAATAAAAAGTTGATAACTTGAGTCTCAGACTGTTATTTACATTTGTTTAAATTGCCATTAATTCATTTCCTCTTAACTTTGAACTATTTAGGAAGGAGGGGCCAGGTGTGGTTGTGCAGGCTTGTAATCTCAGCACTTGGGAGACTGAGCCAGCAGGATTTCTGGGCAACAGTGAATTCAAGGGCAGCCTGAACTACATAGCAAGACCCTGTCTCAAACAACCAAAGAAAAGAGAGGTTTATAGAGTAGTAAAGAGTTAACTTTTTCCTTCTATATAGTCCAAGAGGGTATTGTTCTTATCTCTGGTGCCATTGATGCCTAGCACAAAACAAATACTCAACAAAAACTTGAGTTTGTTGAAATTGAATGAATTAACATCCTAGAACTCATTGAGAACCTAAATGTTTGCTTTGTGGTTTTGGGTCTTTAGGAAAGCAAGTGCAATACAAAAAACATTTCGGTTTATTGCCTGCCCTACTGTCAAGATATATTCTCACTTAAGACCCCATGCCTTTGTTAAAACTTTGTACCATTAGGAAGTTTTTACAGAGATATTATAAACACTATCATATTGCTAAACAAAATGAAAGTAAAGAAAGAAAAGAGGGAGAGACTTAAATAATGCTGGGGATGCCTTCATTGCTCTACTCAATAATCTTATGAGCATGAAATAGGTAGTAGGACTCTGTTTTCTCAGCTATCTCAATTCTTGTATGAGCTTCTCTTGCACCTCTGAGTCTAGTGATTAAAGAATACCTTTACAGCTGGGGATTTAGCTCAGTGGTTTTGCCGCCTGCTGCGCAAGCTCAAGGACCCGAGTTCAATCCCCGGTACCAAAAAAATTTAAATTTAAATTTAAAAATTTAAAAATTTAAAAAAGAATACCTTTACAAGCTGGGCATGATGCACTCCTGTAATCCCAGTTGAGGGAGGTGAGGGAGAATTCCAAATTTGATCTCCACCTGGGATGCTTATTAATTTAGCAAGACGCTATTGCAAATTAAAAAATAAAGGGCTTGTGATGTTTCTCAGTTTAAAGGCCCTGGTTCAAACCCTAGTACTGCAAAAAAAATTTTTTTTTTCTTTTTAAGACTTCAGTACGGCCCCTAAATGCAAGCCAGATCCTTAATCTGGTACTCAACTAAAGTAACAGTAACCTGTTCCAACACTGAATGACAAAAAGTGACATTTATTAAGTTTATTAAGGAATTCCAGGGGAAATTTTGACTAAATGCAATTTTCACCATATATATTGACTTTAGAATCTAACTTCAGGTAAAGGTAAGTGTTCACTGACTATGTTAATTTAAATTACTATCACCAATTAGTGTGTGTGTGTTCTATAGCTAAAATGGAATGAAAGCTTTGATAGTCTCAGTGAAAGAGCTAATAAATTTATTCATTATATTTATGTCTAAACTTATATTCTCATTACTCACTAAAATGAGAGCTTCTACCTTGATCATAGTTTTATTTAAAAAATTTTTTTGGCTTTTGAGACAGGTCTGGCCTCAAATTTGTGCTAATCCCCCTGCCTCAGCCTCCCAAACACTGATGGATTACAGGCGTGAACCACCAGACCTGGCTGATTATAATTTTAGTAAATAAATTGTTTTGATGTATTATATTTTGCTTTATTTTTTCATTCAACCAGTTGAGCACCTCTTAACCCTGGGAATACTACCAGATAATTTCTTACATGTTATTTCCTTTAATAGCAATCACCACAGAAGCTTTTATGAAAATCTGCTCCCTGTGGTGAGGATCAATCAAAGACCCAGAAACAGGTGGGTGAGGTAAAGTCTGAAATCTATAAACATTCAAAGGGAAATAGTACGAATATGTGCCAAGACGGAAAATGTGAGTTCTGAGTGAAAATTTATTGACTCCATAAAATGTCTGGCAAAAGGGCACTTGGTAATCCAGGAAAGACATAGCCATCCTTGGGAGATATTCTTACTAGTGTTAAATGCCAAAGAATCTTTAGCAGCAGAAGAAATAGTCTTTTCCACTGCTGTGGTTTCTAAGTAATCTCTGGGCTGGTGAAGTAAAGGGAGCAATCTCTGGCATAGAGGATTGTGTCACAGTTAAACAAAAAAAGACAAATCTCCATGAAAACATGGTTTTTACTTGGGAATAAACGAATAGGATTGCACTGTCTTATATACACATACAAGTTCTAATATGTCCAAAGTACAAAGAAAAAGTTTGAGGTTTGATTGGGGAAAGCCTGAACTAAACCAAGGGACCTTGTCTTAAAAAAACAAAAAATAGGGCCGGAGATATAGCTCAGCAATACAATGCCTGCCTGGCAAGCACAAGGTCCTGCGTTCCATCCCCGGTACCAAAAACAAAACAAAACAAAATGTCGGCCTGGGGATTTAGCTCAGTGATTCCACCGCCTGCCTCGCAAGCTCAAGGTCCCGAGTATCGATCCCGAGTACCAAAAACAAAAAACAAACAAACAAACCCCCAAAATAAATAAATACATAAATAAATAAGTAAAATCTAACAACATTCGAAATAATTCATTCTGGTAAGTCCAGAAGGTAAATTCTAGCAATTTTTTTTTCCCGGTACCAGGGATCAAACTCAGGACCTTGCACTTTGTGAGGCAGGCCCGGTGTCCCTGAGCTAAATCCCCAGCCAAGTTCTAGCAAATTTTCTTTCTTTCTTTCTTTCTTTCTTTTTTTTTTTTTTTTTTGGTACCAGGGATCAAACTCGGGTCTTGCGCTTGCTAGGCAAGCGGCGGAACCACTGAGCTATATCCCTGGCCCTTCTAGCAAATTTTAAAGAATAAAAAAACTTACGTAAAGTTAACACAGCATTTTTTTAAAAGAAAGAAAAAATGAGGAACCCTTCTTAGTTCATTTTATGAAGGTAGCATAATTGTGAAAATAGATCAAACAAAAACAGTAAAATAAAGGAAAAAATGCATGTTAATTCCATTCGTGAATAGATGGAATTATCTTTTTAAAAATTTAAACTGAATCTAGCAATGTATAAATAAATCTCAACAAGACCAAATTAGTTAAGGAATGTAAAGTGGGTTTAATGTGGAAAATGAATTAACTTACTTCATCACATTAACAGGTTAAAGGAAGAAAACTGTATATGGTTATACCAACTGATAAATAAAAATGAAAACTTCATTTATAATTTTAAAATAAAAGAAGGCAACAGAAAGGAATCTTCTTAGTCTAATAAGGGGCATCTATAATACCACAATGATTATAAAATTTTGAAAGTATTCCCTTTGTTGAAAAATTAGCAAGGATGCTTTTGTTTTATTAAACATTGTATGGAGATCCTGGCCAGTCCAATAAGACAAGAATAAGAATTAAAAGTTACAAGGATTGGAAAGGAAGACAAAAAAGCAGTGGTTATTTGTGGACATAACATTTATCTATTTGGCAAATTTTAAATAATATAGGTGAATTACTATAATTAAGATGTAACAAGGTTTGTGAGTTATAAAATCAATTTATAAAAGTCTATTGCATTTCTTTATTCCAACAACAATTAATACATATAATTTATATTAAAATATCATTTACAGTACCAGGATTGCATTCTCTAAGGAATGCAGTCTAAGATTGCAGAGTGCATTCTCTAAGGAGAAACATTTAAAAGGTTGGGAGATGAAGATGATCAAAATGTATTATATGCATTTATTTTTTGCATTTATGAATCTGCCAAAATGAAACCCAATATTCACTAATAAAAAGGATGTGAGAAAAAAACTAATGAAAATTATTGAAGAGTACCTACATAAGTGGAAATATATGTTTATATAAAAAGATATTGTAGGGCTGGGGATTTAGCTCAGTGGTTCCACTGCCTGCCTCGCAAGCGCAAGGTCCCGAGTTCAATCTCCGGTACCAAAAAAAAACCCAAAAGAAAGATATTGTAAAAATAACATTTTTCCTCAGATTGAGTCTTAGATGTTTCAGTAAAAATCCCAACAGCCTTTTTTTGTGGAATCTCACAGTTTCTATAATTTATATGGAAGAGGAGGAAAAGGTGAGTACTGGCCAAGACAGTCCTGAAGAACAAAGTGGAAGAACTTGCCCTATCAAATATCAAGATCTATAAAGTTATGGTAATTAAAATAATATTTAAGACAAATATATCAGTGAAAAGAATAAATAACTCAGAAAAAACCCAAGCTTATATGGAAACTTAATTTATGACAAAAATAGCATTACTATAAAAAACAAAAAAGACCGTTTAGTATCAAGTACCAAGGCAATCGTCATGATATGGAAAACATGACAGGATTTCTTCTTTATACTACATACATAAACTGATTCTAGGGCGGGGGATTTAGCTCAGTGGTTCCGCTGCCTGCCTCACAAGCGCAAGGTCCCGAGTTCAATGCCCGGTACCCCCCTCAAAAAAACAAAAAACTGATTCTAAGTTAACTGGAGATTTAAATATGAAGAACTCTTAATAAATATTTAATAATATTGTGAAATTCAATTTTTTGAGGTGTAATATTAATGTAGTTATATTTTTAAAATAGTTCTTATATTTAAGAAAAACTTTCTGTAAATTAATGAGGAAAATATTATGTTTCTGGGGGTATAATAGGTAGAAGTATATCTAAAACAAGATTTGAACATTTTTGAAATTTAGCAAAGGGAAAATATAAGTTTAATGTACTATTTTCTTAGCTGGTGGTGGCACACACCTGTAATCCCAGCACTCTGGGAGACTAAGCCAGGAAGATCCCAAGTTCAAGCCCAGCCTGGGCAACTTAGCAACTTAGTGAGAACTTGTTTAAAAATAAAAAAAATTTAAGAAGAGCTGAAGATATAGCTCAGTGTGAAGGCATTGGGTTCTATTAGCATGAGAGAGAGAGAGACAGAGAGAGAGAGAGGCAGACTTGTACATTAAAGAAAAAACTATAAACCTTTTAGAAGACAACATAGGAAAATATCTTTATGACCATGGGGTAGGAAAAGATTTCTTAAATGCACAGAAAGAAAATATTGATAAATTCAATTTCACTAAGATTAAGAATTTGATACTATAAAAAAGTAAAAGAGCAAGCCAAACACTGGTAGTAAATATTTACAACATCTATAACCAAGAAAGGATTGATAACAAGCTATTAGTGAATTTTTAAAAAGACAAGGGAAGGGGGGAAAAGACATGAACTGAAATACCACAGAAAAGAAAATTAAAATACCATAAAATATGAAGGAAACAATCTCTTTAGTAATCAAGACAACAAAAGTTAAAATATGGAGAGCAATTCACAGCCACTCCTGGTTCTAGTGTTAAATTGATAAAATGAACTTGTGAAACATTTTGGCAGCTGAACATGCACATACCTTAGAACCCATCAGTTCTGAACTCACCAGTTCTTCTCCCACATGTATGTAGTAAACACTACATGTGTGCCCAGGAGACTTACAGAAAAATGTACAGAGCAGTATTATTCTTAATAGTCCAAACTGGGAGCAACTCATATGACCATCACAGTAAAATATGGATAAATAAATCTTCAATTTATTTTCTTTCTGTTCAGATGTGGTCATTTCCTTGGTCCTAGCGTCAAGTTTGCTGATTCTTTCAAATACCTACAAGAGGCAGGTTTTGGTTTCTTTTTAGGTTTCCTATCTCTTAGTTGATATTTCTTTTTTGTTCATACGTTGTTTTCTTGACTCTTTACTTCTTTGAGCATCTTTTTTTCTTTTTATTTGCTATATATATATATTTTTTTGTTTTGTTTTGTTTTGGATTGAACTCACATCCTTGCACTTGTGAGACAGGCGGCAGAACCACTGAGCTAAATCCCCGGCCCCAGCTTTATATTTTTGAATCTAATAATGTGGTAACTCTGAAAATTGGATTCTCTCTTGTCTCCAGTGTTTGGTGCATCTTTCTCTGGGCATACATGGTCACTTTGTAACTTTCCCTATATATGTAGTTTTTTAATGCCCTAGTCTTTGATGTCTGGCTCCTGAAGAGGAATAAGAAAAAATGAAGGGAGGAAAAAAAGATGGGAAGCACTGGTCCTTTAAATCCCATAGAAGTCATTTTGGTTGGGAAGCCTAAAACACTGGGAGAAGGAACAATAATGACTCCCAAACTCTTTGCACCTATATAATCAGAAGCAGCAAAAAGCAATCAGATCAAAAATTTCCAATATTTGGAGGAAAAAGTCCTTTGTGCCCACTCTGGCTCCTACAAGTTTTGTACCATCTGCTCCAAGAACACATTCTACACTGCTTCCTACCACAAGGCCGAGGTTAGGGGATCAGTAACTGCTACTGTGCTAAGAGATGAAACAACAAACCCTGAAATTAACTACAATTTACCTTCCAAACCTTCCTCTAGAAGTTAGAAGCCTTTAGACACTAGAGTCCCAAAATAGTTATAAATTTTGCCAGTGCAATTCTCGTCTAAGTGAGCAGGTAGACTCCTAGTGCTTCCTAATTTGCCATATTCCCAGAATCCTCTCCTGGCTAATTTCTTTTAAGGAAATAATATTTTTTTATTGCTCACTTATAAAGCAGGATTCTATGTTAGAGTTACGAACCCTAATCAACTTCAAGCTAAGGTTTTCCTTAGGAGTTTGATGTCTTTTCTGCTTTCTTTCCCTCCTTCTTTTTTTTCTTTTCTATTTAGCTCCACTCCCTCCAAAACCTCATCCCATCACCTATATCCCTCAGACTTAAGATGTTGCTACCTTATCCTAACTCTGTTTCCAAATTCTTTATCTATCCAAAGAGCTTACTTGTTGAGTCATATAATGAATTAGAATTGTTAAAACATTCACATTTGTGGAATGCTCCCCAGTTTTCAAAGTATCTACATGATCTTATTTGATCCTCTTTTCACCCAGAATGGTAAGTAGATGAGATAATGGAATTCAAACAGCTTATATGATTTGCCCAATATCACAAGGGGGAAATTAACAAAGCTTGAACTGGAATCCAGATCTCTGAATTTTTTTTAATGGTTTTGAAGATCAAACCCACTGCCTCACCCATGGGACACAAGCACTCTCCACTAAACTATATCTTCAGCCCATCCTGACTTTTGAGCTCTTTTGAGGTACCCTTGTCCCTACAAACCACCAAAAAGGAATTCATCCCTAAAAATAAATATAAATCAATGAGGGCTATGTCCCTACCTACCCTTTGACCCCTAACCCCACAAAAAGCCACAAAAATAGACAATGCTTTCTATAGTGCCTTGCATTAAGTTGTGTTCTTCTGCACAGCCTCTAAGCTTCAATTGCCCAGGGGGTCATAATTTATGACCTTATAAATTCTAGCTGATTCAAGGAAAAACCAAGTGAGTAAGGAGAAGAGCCCCAGCCTGATAGTTTACAAAGTCAGCAGAAGAGCAGCTCCTTCAACTGGTGAAAATTTACATAGAAATTTGAAAATTGTGAGACTAATATTGAAAGTCCCCAAAGAGATTTTATTAGCAAGGCAAGCAGACCTCAGCAATCTGCCTATCTGCAGCTTAACTTCTCTATCATCTGCTCCTTACTCACCCAGAATTTCTTAAAGAAAATGAATTAAGGGCCAGGGATTTAGCTCAGTGGTTCCATCACCTGCATTGCAAGCGCAAGGTCCTGAGTTCAATCCCTGGTACCAAAAAAAAAGAAAAAAGAAAAAAGAAAATGAATTAAGCACTAACAACAGAATTTGTATTTCCAGGTTAATGCATAAGGCCAAAGCTTCACTTTGCCCCCTGGGGTTCATTCTGAATTAAATTTTCACTAAATTCTGCCCATGGAATATCCTCAGTACAACCACTTCCCTACTATTACCTGCTAACCTCAGTGTCAACACCAGTTTCAATTCCAAAGACTAGGAAAACATGTAGGGAGACCAAACCACAAAACTTGTGGTCATCAGAATGACTCTGAAAAATACAAGTTTTGCTTGGCTGAAAGCAAAGGGATAAGATTGAAAAGCCAGCTTCTGGGAGCTCCTGGGGTCTTTAAAATATCTTACAGCAGTAAAAGGCAAAAGATTTATACAACCTGAAGAGAAACACAAGTAATATCTTACAGCATCCCCAGCCTGCAACTATACTACAAAACTACTGTGATAAAAACAGTATGGTACTGGCAAAGAAACAGACCTGAGGACCAGTGGAACAGATTAGAAGATGCAGAAACAACGCCAGACACACTCAGCCATCTCATCTGCAATAAAGGAGGCAAACACGCTCACTGGAGGAAAGATAGCCTCTTTAATAAATGGTGCTGGAGGGCCAGGGATTTAGCTCAGTGGTTTTGCCGCCTGCTGTGCAAGAGCAAGGACCCGAGTTCAATCCCTAGTACCAAAAATAAATAAATAAATGGTGCTGGAAAAATTGGGTTTCAACTTGGCAAAGATTAAAACTAGACCTATATTTCTCGCCATGCACTAAACTAAAATCAAAATGGATTAAAGATCTAAATATTAAAATAGAAACTCTGAACCAGTTGGAACAGAGGTTAGGTAGAACTCTTGAAGACATTGGTGTAGGAAAAGATTTTATGAACAAAACCTCAGTTGCCTGTGAACTAGCACAAACGATCAACGAATGGGATCTCTTCTTATTAAAAAGCTTCTGCACAGCAAGAGAAACCACCAGCAGTGTGAAGAGACAACCCACAATGTGGGAAAAAATCTTCACCTGCTGTTCCTCAGACAAAGGTCTACTATCTCGAATCTATAAAGAACTTGAAAAGGTCAGACCTCCCAAATTTAAGCACCCAATCAGAAAATGGGCATCTGAAATGAACAGACATTTCTCACACAAAGAAATAGAAATAACAAATAAATACATGAAAAAATGTTCAACATCACTGGTCATTCAAGAGATGCAAATGAAAACAACACTGAGATTCCACCTCATTCCAGAAAGAATGGCTACTATCATGAAATCAACCAATAACAAATGCTGGCAGGGCTGTGGGGAAAGAGGAACCCTCCTCCACTGCTGGTGGGAGTGTAGACTGGTGCAAGCACTGTGGAAATCAGTATGGAGATACCTCAAAGAACTAGGACTGGAAGTCCCATTTGACCCCCCTATTCCACTGCTGGGGATCTTCCCCAAATAATTAAAAGAACCATACCACAGTGATATATGTGCACCCATGTTCATAGCAGCACAGTTTGTGATAACTAAAACTTGGAAACAGCTCAAATGCCCATCAACTGGAGACTGGATAAAGAAAACGTGTTTTTTAAAATAAAATGGAGTACTACTCAGCCATAAAAAATGAGAAATTAGAGACATTTATAGCTAAGTGGATGCACATTGAGGGAATACTCTTAAGTGAAATAAATAGGACACACATGTATAAATACCAAATAGTTTCTCTGGTGTGAGAAACTGAAAGTGTAAATAAGGACTAAAACGTATAATAGGTAATGTGAAATAGGAAGAAAAGGGGCAAAGAGGAAGGAAGTGGGAGGGGTAGGGGAAAGGAAAGAAGGGAATGGAATTAATATGAGAAAATGAAAAAATAGGAACAAAATCTTTGTAAATAGGGAGGAATGCAGGGGTTGAAGGGAGGGCTGGGCAAGGGTGAAAAATAAGAACAAGAGAGATTATGTAAAGGTGCAAATTTCCAATAATGTAAGTCCTTATATTGTATACCTAAAATGTACCAATGATTAGAATGAATAATCGATAATGCAAATAGGAAGAAAAGGTGGGAAGGGGTAGGGGTAGTGGGAGGGGCAGGGAAAAGAAAGAAGGGAAAGGAAAAATGATGAGAAATGGAAAAAATGGAAATAAAGTCTTTGTAAATAGGGAAGGGTGGAGGGCATGAAGGGAGGGCTAGGAATGGGGAAAAAATAAGAACCAAGATGCATCATGTAAAGGTACAAATTCCCAATGAGAAATGTGATTGTGTTGTATACCTACAATGTACCAATAAAAGAATTTAACCAAAAAATATATATAGATATATATATCTTACAGCAGCACCCTTTGCTTCTCCTACCAAGGACAGGGAAGACTCTCTACACTGGCTTTCCCTTAGCAAGGCTGATTAAGGGCACAGTCACTTGGAATGTAAGTAGGAAGAAACAATTTTCTTTTCTTCTGCTGCCTTCAGAGATTCTATCTCCTTCTCTAGATTTAAGCTTCAAATGACCTGGGCTGCTAAAGATCCCTTCTATAAAAGAAAGATTACTCTTTGCTTTGGCTTCTTTTATAACATCTGTTCTCCTAGTCTGCTTACTGCTGCTTTTCATCTGATGAAATATTTCCACTTTTCATGAGTCTTCCTGCCTGTGAGATAGAGTGAAGTTTGAAATGATGTTTGTAGTATGACTAGTTGTTTTCTTGCTCTGAAATTTGATATTTCAAATGAAGCAACAACCCTGCTCTGCAAGGTGGAAACAAAGCTGCTTGACCTCCACTCTTTGGTGGGAAGCATATGAATTCAGTTGGCAACTTTAATAGGCTTTCAGAATTGAGTAAAGAACTTCTTGGTCATCCTTCATTTTCTGAAAATTTACACAGATCTATTTGAGTAAAGAACTTTTGCGGGGGGGGGGGGGTACCAGGGATTGAACTCTGGACCTTGCGCGGCAGGCGACGGAACCACAGAGCTAAATCCCTGGCCAGATCTATTCGATGAACTTATAAAGGGTAAAGAGGAGGTTTATATAAAGGAAACAATCAGCCTTTTGCTAACTAGTCATTTTGTATTTCTCTTTACCCTGCTTTTTAAATTTTCTAGCAATAAAACAAAATGTTCTAAGAAAGTATTCCTAAATTTCAACCCTGACCCAGAGTCACATTTTAGTGTTTCTTTACATGCCTTCATAAAATTGCTCATAGTATCAGATTTCTTAATTCTTTTTCCTGGTACCAGGAATCGAACTCAGGACCTTGAGCTTGCCAGACAGGACCAACACCACTGAGCTAAATCCCCAGCCCCTCAGATTTCTAATGGCTCTCATAGAGCAGAACTTAGAATTTGGGCATTAGTCTGCATGTGTAGCTTGGGTTCATTTCATATTTATTAAAACAAAAACATATTGCCAAAATTCCATTTATTACAAACCCTCTCTTGTCTTTCTAAGTGTTTGGTTTTTCAGAATGGATGTCTATTTTGTCACTAATGCCCATCAGATGAAAGCTTGAGTTAATGTCTTCAATTGTGAATGAGTTTGCTCTCTCTCATGACATTGGAAATCTGTTCTGCTGTTTCTTCTTTTTTTTTTTTTTTTGTACCGGAGATTGAACTCGGGTCCTTATGCTTGGGAGGCAGGCAGTGGAACCACTGAGCTAAATCCCCGGCCCTCTGCTGTTTCTTTTAGAGAGGCTCTAGGAGGCTAAACTAATGGCATCCTGAAATCACTTGTGGTTTTGTTTGGTTATTTGGGGTACCTTAGTGAAATCAAGAAATCCTGATCCACTTTTTTAAAAAAGCATTTTCGGGCAGGGGATTTAGCTCAATGGTTCTACCGCCTGTGTCGCAAGCACAAGGTCCTGAGTTCAATCCTCAGTACCAAAAAAAAGAAGCATTTTCATGGGTATGTGTCTTGAAAGCTTTTTCTGCTTTCTCCAAATAAAACTTACTTATACATATTGTGAAAGTTTGCTCAACTGAATTTCCTTGGTTCTGATTTGATCCTTTCAAAAAAAAAATTTCACCTAACATCAAAATCTCTTCCTTTCCCTCTGGTATAAAGTTGTTGGGAGCTACAGCAGATCACTGGCTCAGTTTTTTGTTGTTGTTGTTGTTTTGTTTTGTTTTCTGAGACAAGGTCTCACTATTATAGTTCATGTTGGTCTTGAACTCACTATGTAGCCTGCTTGGCTGGCCTCCAACTCACAGTGGTCCTCCTGCCTCAGCTCCCAAGTGCTGGGATTACAGGCATGTGCCACCACACCTAGCTGTTGGCTCAGATTTGGCTATGCTTGATGGGTGGGTGTACCCAGTGTAAAAGGAACTCAGAAAATCAAAAAACAGCATAATTGGGCTAGGGATTTAGCTCAGTGGTTCTGCCACCTGCCTTGCAAGCAAGTTCATCCCTGGTACCAAAAAAACAACAGCATGATTACTGGGACAAAGAAGAAGGAGAGAAGTGATTTCTGAATAGCAAAATCAGTATAGTATCTGCTAAAGTCTTTGTGGAATGATAATAGATAAAACAGGCTGGTGGAAATGATGTCAGATTTAATGGACTCCTTTTAGCTACTCTTACCAGCATCACACTCCTTCTTATACACAAGGAATGAGTATCTACCTGGGAAGCCTGAATTCTAATCCCTGTTTCTGTGAAACAGGAGACAAGTTTTATACTGAGAAGCAGGTGCTAGGAAGATTCTTGTCCTTTGTTTCTTTCTTTCTTTTTTTTTTTTTTTTTTACCAGGATCGAACTTGTGTCCTTGCACTTGTGAGGCAGGCAGCGGAACCACTGAGCTAAATCCTCGGCACCCCCTTTGTTTCTCAAGAGGGGCCACAGCCTTCTCTCAAATTCTAATTTAGAGGCCCTTAGGCTGATTCTGAGCCTGCCATATGGTTCTTGGTTTCAGAAGAGTCTTGAAGCAGGCTGCTACATACGATCCAAATCACTTGAGGATATAGAAAAAAGCAAACTGAAACTCAGTTTCCTGTATACCAGTGGTGGCAGATCTTGGCTCGCATGCTGCAGCAGGTTGTTTGTACCATTGAAAGCTCTAAAAGATTCGTCATCACTGCCCTATACTCTCACTCACCAGTCAACACAGAAGACTTAGGTGACAGATGTGTGGGTTTCCCCCCACAAACTAAGCAAGCAAATGATTCCTCATCAGACTGAGTGTACCTCAATTCAATTCTGACATTATCTACTCAAAAATAGTGTCAGATCCTACAGATTGAGGGCACAGTCCCTAAGACTGTCTGCCACCCCTTCAGGTGCCAATTACAAGCCCCAGGTGCTTTTACCTGTGCGTCTGACCAGCCGCTTATAAGTTGGGGTTTTCACAATCTCCTCCTCAGGTCCAATTAATTTTCTAGAGCAACTCATAGAACTCAAGGAAAAATGTTTACCAGATTATCATAAAGAATATTACAAGCCAAGCATCATGGCACACATCTGTAAACTCAGCACTCTGGAGAATAAGGTAAGAGGGTTGCAGTTTCAAGGCCAGCCTGACCCTACCTCAAAAAAAAAAAAAAAAAGATGTAACAAAAGTTTCTGATGAACACCAATGAAGAGACACACGGGGCAAGGTTTAGGGGAAGGGACACAGAGCTTTTGTGTTCTCTCCCAGTGCACCATCCTCCAAGAGCATCCACAAGATCAGCTATCTAAATGCTCTCTGAGACTTCCTCTGGAGTTTTATGGAGGGTTATTACATAGGCATGACTGATTAAATCATTAGCCAACTTAACCTTGAGCCACTGTCTCCCTCCCTGAAGCTTGGGGGTAGAGTTTAAAGTCCCAACCCTCTAATCTTGCCTTGGTCCTTCCTTTACTACCCTCTATTCTGAAGGTACCTAGAAGCTGTCAGTCATCAGTTAACTCATTAGCATACACAAAGACACCTATTACTCTGTAGATCCCAAGAACTTTATGAATTGTATGTCTGGAAATAGGCAGGAAGACTAAATATATTTTTTGCAACATCACTGATTATATTATTCAATTTGGCATCTATTAGACATAGTAATTGAACTACTCAAGTCAGTCACAACAAAATTTATGTGTGTAGATGCTGCCCAAGAGATAAGATAATTTTACTGTTCAAGAAAAATTATTCTGATACTTGTTTAAATGATGGCTTTATTCAAGATTAGTGCACTAGGGGAGAGAAACTGTGCTCAACTCTGAATATAGAAGAGGCAACTGAGGATTTCTAGCTAAGCAGCACAGTGAGGGAGACAATGATGGAAAGTTGTTAAGAGGAAACATCAAGGATAAAGGGATTCACACTAAACTAACCTAATGGGATAATTGCTAAAGCATACACATCAAAGGTGGGTGATGAGGAACTTTAGCTATCAACAGTGGGGTGATTTACTAAACTGACTTAACAAGTCTTGCTAAAACTAGACTTAACAGACCAAAGACAGGACTGAGGTCAAAATCAAGGCCTAGTTGAAAAGAGGGCTCTGTGGAACCTAACTAAAATTTGGTCAAGGAGAGAGTCTGTTAGTATCTATAAACTTTTGCCTCTTCTCCCATTTTGCCATCCTGCTGCCTCAACCCCACCACCTGCAAAGGAGAGGTCTCTACTTCCCTCAATCAGCCCCTTGCCTTCCCAGAACTCCCTCTTTATTGAAAAATGAGAATGCAAGCCTCTCATGACTCCAGATTCATCATCTCAAGTAACAGATGTGTCTCTGACACCTTCTAGTCCCGGATTTCTAGGGTCAGTTCACTCCCTGATAAAAGAGTTGGGGTCCTCTCTTGCTTTGGGAAATTTCCCTCCCAAATGTGGAGACCCATCCCTGACAGCCCCACTGGAAGAATTTGCAGTCTTACCCCTGGGGAAAGAATGGTCAGTAAAGAAGACAGAGCTAGTGATTGAGTAAACACATTACCCTCCCCTTTGCTGGTACATTTTTGGTCACCTTGACAGCCAACAACTTCCACTGTGTTATAGAACTGAAGGAGTTCTAAAACTAGGTTTTAGGAAGTAGAATAAAAAACTATTTGGTTTTTAAAAAAAATTCTTCTACTGTAAGTTGGACTGGGCCATGGCAGCAAATGAAGGACTTTATAGTTCTTTCTTTTCACTTCAGGAAAAGTCTTTTTGTGTGGCTCTGGAGTTATACAGACCTGAATTGACTCCTTTCTTTGTCACTAAATACCTCTATGACCTTGTGCACAGGATTTAAATTTCCTCCTCTGAGATATATAGCTTGTTAAGAGGATTAAGTGTACACAATATACCTAGACCAGAACCTGCCACATAGCAGATGCTCTGTAAAAGCTATTATGATTTATGTCCCCACTTCTGTCACTAAATAGTAATTGGGATCATCTTATAGTGAAAGTGGAAAGAGCAGTACAGTGAAAAAAGTTTGAGCCTAGACTCTGAAGTGTCTACTTGAGAAATCTCCTTCCTATTCTGGACCTCAGTTTCTAATCTGTAGAAACAGAGTGGCTGGACCAAATCAATATCTTTTACATATCACAATCCCCTGGAAGCCTATTAAAAATATATCTCCTAGACTGAGGATGTAGTTTAGTGGTGGAGCACTTGCCTAGCATGCATGAGGAGCTGGGTTTGATCCCCAGTGCTGGAAAAAAAAAAAAAAATCTCCTAGTCTCCATCCCCAGAGATTCAAATTCAGTGGGCTGGGCTAGGCTGTAGGGTTTGTATTTTGTAAAAGCTTTCCTAATGGATAAACAAATGTGGTACATTTACAGTAGGTTACTAGTCAGCAATTTTTTTAAAAAACTATTTATACATACAACAAAATGGATACACTTTCAAAAACACTACTGAGTAAAAAGAAATCAGACACGAACTTCCTGCAGTATGATTTTATTTATATGAATTAGAAGAATCAGCAAAACTGATCTTGTAGTAGGAGTCAGAAAAGGGATTACCTCTGAGGGGTAGAAATGGATATTCACTGGAAAGGGACACAAGAAAACTTTCAAAAGTGAAAGAAATGTTCTGGGCTGAAGATGTAGCTCAGTGGTAGAGCATGTGCTTAGCTTGCGTGAGACACCAGGTTCAGTCTCCAGCACTGTATTAGTCAGTTTTCCCATTTCTGAACACAATGCTTGACTCTCATACCTTAAAAGAAGAAAGGTTTAATTTAGCTCACAGCTGGGGGAAATTTAGTTCATACTCAGGTGTCACCAAGACAGGAACATGAGTGTGGAAATGGTGTGGCTAAACAAAGCTGCTTAGTTCACAGTGGCCAGGAAGTGGAGCAGGGGAACAGCACCAGACAGCAATGAGCAAGGGACAAGTACCCAAGGCCATACCTCCATGACCCACCCCAACACATCCAGGAATGTACTCTACTAATCTACTAGATGTTTCTTTTCTTTTCTTTTTTTTTGGTACCGGGGATCGAACTTGGGTCCTTGCACTTGCGAGGCAGGCAGCGGAACCACTGAGCTAAATCCCCAGCCCTAGGTGTTTCTTAATTCAAAGAAGTTGACATACCAGGATTGACGGTCACAAGCCCCTCAAAAAGAAAAAAAGAAGAAATACTCAGTTCTGTGATCTGAGTGGTAGTTACACAGTTGTGTGTGCTGGGAAGAGGTGTTAAAATCCATCAAGCTGGATACATAAAATGTGTTCATTTTACTGTATATAAATTATATCTTGGTGATGTGCTGTTAGCATGGAGAGAAAAAGCTTCCGTGATAACTCAGATGCATAGTCAGGTGTAAATACCCTGGACAAGATGTTCCATCCCTAAGGTCTCCTTCATTTATGGAGGCCCCAACATAGCCCCTTGCCAATCATTTTTATCCACAAATTTAATAATCTTTTATTTTTCTTGGTCAAAGACAAGATCAAAGATATTAAGAGAAGCCAGAGTCCCAAACCTAACCTAGCACTTAGATGAGGAATAGCTGATGAAGGGTCTTCCAAGCCTAAACAAAATACCACAAAGTTGAAGAAAAGGACATTGAATCACTTCTGATCTGATTTGTAACCTGCCCCACTGGCTGGAAGGAACTAACAAATCAGAATTTTCTTTTGTTGGTTTTCTTCTCTTTCTGTCTATTCTTTTTTTGTTTTTTTGGTTTTTTGGGGGGGGGTTTTGGTACTGGAGATTGAACTCGGGTCCTTGCGCTTGAGCAGCAGGTGGCGAAACCACTGAGCTAAATCCCTGGCCCTATTTCTGTCTATCCTCTTGGCAAATATTTGAGTGCCTGATTTGTGCCAGGTATTAGAATACTTGGTATTAGAAGTAACAAAATTAATTGACAGTAAGGTAGTTGTCCTTGTCCAGTTTAGATTCTACAAGGGAGCGAAAACCAATAAAAAGATAAACAAATAAGTATGAAATATGATATGTGCTATCATAAATTAATAGGATGAAAGCTGGGTGTGCTAGTGCACACCTATAATCCCAGCACTCTGGCAGGTTAAGGCAAGAGGATCACAAGTTTGAGCCCAGCCTGAGCAAACTATGATTTAGTGAGACTCTATCATAAAAATTAAATAAAAAGAGCTGGGTATGTAGCTTAATGTGCAGACCTGTGGTTCAATCTCCAGAAGAGAGAGAAAGAGAGAGAAAGGAGAGAGGGGAATGAGGGAAGGAAGGAAGGGAGGAAGGGAGGGAGGGAGGGAGGAAGGAAGGAAGGAAGGAAGGAAGGAAGGAAGGAAGGAAGGAAAGAAAGGGAGAGAGAAAGAGAAAAAGAAAGAAAGAATGGATAGGCTAGAAGAACATGATATTTGTGCCAAAGTTTACCAATGATCCAGATATCTGTAGAACTAAGGAAATCAAGCTGGAGACCAAATAAAGACTATTTAGGGTCAAGGGTGGCAAGTGTAAAAGCCTTGAGGTAGGAAAGAATTTGGCATATTCTATAGTTAGGAGTACAATATCTCTAGAATGTAATGATTTAGGAGAGTCTGTCAGATGAGATCAGAGAGACAGCAAGACCTTGTTGGAAATTTGAATTTTGTTTCAAGAACAGTGGTTTTAATCAGAAAGTAATGTGACTTGAATTGTGTTTCAGAAAAACAGCAAGAACAACAACAACAACACTATGTGGGAAATGGATGGAACAGAATGGAGGCAGGGATGGCAGTTAAATGATATTCATTTGTCTGTTGATGCTGGCTCAGCCTAGGCTAGCTGTAAGCTTTTGTTTAGTGTTTCAAGAGGGATTCTGAATCTTCAGGATTGGTCTAATCAAAGACAGAGCAAGAACAACCTCGGATGTTGCTATTAGAAGTAACAAAATGGGGCTGGGTATTAAGCTCAGTGGTTTTGCCCCCTGCTGTGCAAGTGCAAGGACCCGAGTTGGATCCCTGGTACCAAAAAAAAAAGAAGGAACAAAATGAATACAACACTCATCAACCTCAGATGCTGATTAATTCCTTATGCTCAGTTGGCTTTATCTTTCTAATGTTTTCCCCCCAGTCATGACTGAGGATAATTGAAAGATCCCTCAGAATATTGGGCTGTCCTAGAAGTGCCTTTCTTTAGTCCCACTCACAAAGAGACAGTCTTGAGAAGTGAGCCAGTGTATCCCTATGGCTTCTCCAGATTCTTTTCATCAGTCCCTTCTTTCCTTTTGTATTCTCTGCCAAACCTCAGCAGAATCTGCCCTCCCAACACCATGCTCCAAAGTTCTCTGGGCCCTTCTTTCTTCTTCCTCAGAGCTCTACACCTGGATAGAAAAACAGTTCATTATACTAACTGCTACCAACTTAATCATGTCTGAGATCATTTGCATAGACCTTAGTGGTCCATAAGACATGTCGTGGACCTGGCTAATTAAGGGAAAATATTTCAGGGCTGAATATAACTTAAATCCTATTTTGTAACTAATTCCCACTCTATCTTCCCATAGAATTCAGATCATAGAAAGGTTCTCTGAAGAAAAACATCAACTGGAGACATTATTGATCTTGGACTTCCATGACCTGAATCATCAGGTAGAGGGATCTGAAGGAACATAGGGTAGGACTGGCTTTCAACAGGAACTTCAAGAAATGGCAATTCAGGCAAGGCAGTTATCCGTCTCCCTTGCAGCCCTCAGGCAGATTTCTCTGCTAGAAGACAGGAGCCCAGAGGTAGGCTAGAGAACAGTGGGCCTGGAGGAAGCAGAACTTTAAGCAGGTTCCTAAAGGGAAGAACAGGTTTTGGAGGAGATAGCAAATAGCCATGATATTCTTTATGAGGTTTAGGGGGAAAAAAAAAAAAGCCTCATTTGCAAACTGGAAGCTACAAGTCCAGAAGTTCACAATTCTGCTCTTCCCTTAACAGTTCCCTAATCCTCCCCATGGCATAGAGAGTCATGCTGGGGGTCAAGCCTAAACCCATAGACAACAGCTGATGCTGATGCTAATCTAGCTTGATTTTTCTCCCTTTATTCCTTCTTCAACCTGAGCTCAACGTGAGCTAGAGTCCACATAGGGGTGAGCAACAGTAAGGAAGTCACAAATCCTCGTCTTGCTGTAGGATAAGCCATGTTTTATTCTGGTTAGAGAGTCATCCCACTCAGAAAGAATCAGAAATTCCATTTTGGCTTGGCTATAAGTAATCATCTTTCTCTTGGAAAAATCTAAAGACATAAGACTTCTTAATCCCTAATTAACATTTCAAAGGACCCAAGTCATCTAAAAACAGACCAGACCAGAGTATAATTTAACTTATCTTTTTTCTCTTGTGAAATATTTTGTTGTTGTTGTTAAATTCTTTTATTGGGACA
Organism: Heterocephalus glaber; assembly: GCF_000247695.1. The sequence goes on along the minus strand of NW_004624842.1, from coordinate 5,104,455 downwards.
TTGTAGGTATACAACACAATTACATTTCTCATTGGGAACTTGTACCTTTACATAATGTATCTTGGTTCTTATTTTTTCCCCATTCCTAGCTCTCTCTTCATCCCCTCCACCTGTCCCTATTTACAAAGACTTTATTTCCATTTTTTCCATTTTCTCATCATTTTTCCTTTCCCTTCTTTCCTTTCCCCT